>JAACNH010000295.1:242604-271748 GCA_019447015.1 Hymenochirus boettgeri | reverse complement strand
AACCTAACCTAATCTAACCTAATCTAATCTAACCTAATCTAACCTAACCTAATCTAACCTAATCTAATCTAACCTAACCTAATCTAAACTAACCTAATCTAACCTAACCTTATCTAACCTAACCTAACCTAATCTAACCTAATCTAACCTAACCTAATCTAATCTAACCTCTATCTAACCTAACCTCTATGTAATCTAATCTAATCTAACCTAACCTAATCTAATCTAACCTCTATCTAATCTAATCTAACCTAATCTAATCTAACCTAACCTAATCTGTATTTCCTGTCAACTTTAGTTCCCCTTTAACAATGTTTAGTGCTTTTATCTGACACCTAAAGGTTCGTTTCGGTCAATAATCGGTCCGTGTGTAGGGTCTTTATTGGCTGAAACGGACGTTTGGTTGGATTATAAGTGTCCTTATAATGACCCGTAATAGACCCGTGTACGGATGGTTTCATTTAACGTGTACGGATAGTTTCATTTAACGTGTACGGATGGTCTCATGTAACGTGTACGGATGGTCTCATGTAACGTGTACGGATGGTCTCATTAACGTGTACGGATGGTCTCATGTAACGTGTACGGATGGCTTCTCATGTAACGTGTAACGGAGGGTCTCATGTACTGTACGGATGGTCTCATGTAACGTGTACGGATGGTCTCATGTAACGTGTACGGATGGTCTCATGTAACGTGTACGGATGGTCTCATGTAACGTGTACGGATGGTCTCATGTAACGTGTACGGATGGTCTCATGTAACGTGTACGGATGGTCTCATTTAACGTGTACGGATGGTCTCATTTAACGTGTACGGATGGTTACGTTTAACATGTACGGATGGTTACGTTTAACATGGATGAATATGACAGATTACCGTGACCTGGATGGATGAATGTACAGATTTACCGTACCTGGAGATGGAAGTAGAGGATGGGATTACAGAAGTGTCGATTTAAGCACGGAATGGATGAATATTACAGATATACCACATATAAGAGGTATGGACCTGAATGAATGATGATATGACCAGATTGTAATTCGTGACCTGGTGGATGAAATATACAATTAACCGTGACCTGGATGGATGAATATATCAGATTTAGACCGTGACCTGGATGGATGAATATTACAGATTAACCGTGACCTGGATGGATGAATATTACAGATTTACCGTGACCTGGATGGTGAATATTAACAGATTTACCTGATGACCTGATGGATAATATTACAGATTTTACCCGTGACCTGGATGGATGAATACTTACAGATTTACCCTAACCGTGACCTGATGGATGATATTACAGATTTACCGTGACCTTGCTGGATGAATATTACAGATTTACCGTGACCTGGATGGATGAATCATTACAGATTTACCGTGACCTGAGGAATGGATGAATATTACAGATTTACCGTGACCCTGGAGGAATGAATATTACGATTTCCGTGACTGATGGATAATTTACAGATTTACCGTGACCTGGATGGATGAATATTCAGATTTAACCGTGACCTGGAGAGTGATGAATTTACGATTACCTGACCTGGATGATGAATATTAACAGATTTCCGTGACCTGGATATGAATATTAACCGATTTACCGTGACCTGGATGGATGAATATTACAGATTTACCGTGACCTGGATGTGATATATTACAGATTTACCGTGACCTGGATGGATGAATATTACGATTTACCGTGACCTGATGAATATTACGATTTACCGTGACCTGGATGGATGAATATTACCCTTTACCGTGACCTGGATGATAATTTACAGATATATCCGTGACCTGGATGAGATATTACAGATATACCGTGACCTGGATGTGATGAATATTACAGATATAACCGTGACCTGGATGATGATATTACAGATTACCGTGACCGTTGGAATGGATGATATTACAGATACCGTGACCCTGGAGGATGAAATATTACACTTTACCGTGACCTGATGGATTAATCTTACAGATTATACCGTGACCTGGATGGATGATATACAGATATACCGTGACCTTGTGAATGATATTACAGATAAGTGACCTGATGAATGAATATTACAGATATACCTTGACCTGGATGATGAATATTCGATATACCGTGACCTGATGATAATATTACAGATATACCGTGACCTGGATGATATTAAGATTTACCGTGACCTGGAGTGGATGAATATTACAGATTTACCGTGACCTGGATGATTAATATTTACACAGATTTACCGTGACACTGGATGGATGTAATATTACAGATTACCGTGACCTGGATAGATGAATATTACAGATATACCATGACCTGGATGGATGAACATACAGATATAACCATGACCTGGATGATGAATATTAAGATATACCTGGACCTGGATGGATGAATATTACAGATAATACTGGTGACCTGATGGATGAAATATTACAGATATACCGTGACCGTGGATGGATGAATACTTACAGATATACCGTGACCTGGATGAATGAATATTACAGATTACCGTACCTGGATAATTAATATTACAGATATACATCGACTGGATGGATGAATATTACAGATATACACCGTGACCTGGATGGATGAATATTAACAGATAATCCTGACCTGGATGAATGATTTACAGATATACCGTGACCTGGATGATAAATACTTAAAGATATACCGTGACCGTGATGATGAGAACTTTCACCAAGCATACAAACCCTTGTATAATCTAACAGTACTAATTAATATAACGTTCATAGTACTATAACTAGTATGTAAAATCATGACATGGAATAGACGTCAGTATAACGCCTACATATTAGGGTATAAACAATAACATGTAGGAATATGTTCACATTCTGCGTGTCAATATCAGATTATATAGTATTTAATATAACTGTAGACAAGCAATTATGAGTTACTAACTAAGGTATAAACAATGTATTAATAATAACATGTCACTTGTCATACATATATACCACCTGTATAAAAAAACAAATAATAACTATATAATATGATAATAAATTTAACAACTATATCACGTATAATATACCTGTCACCACATATCGCATATCTTTAGATATTATAATAAACATTGTAAACAACTATAAATATAACTGTCAATAAACTGTATAATACTCGGTAGATATAACTTGTATAATATAACGTACGTATATATAGCTTGTAAATAACTTAAACTGCATTACTATAGTTGTAAGGTATAAATACTGGTATATAACAAAGTATACATATAACGTATAACGTTATAACCTGTTATCACTCTTCACTAACCCTTATCGTTACCTGTTAAATACTTACAATTACTGTACTTACCGTATATCTACTTTCCAAATACTTACACTCATGGTACTATATAACCTACCACTGTAAATGGTTAATATAACTCGTACATGTGACTGTATACCGTATTAATATAACTGTAAAATATCCTGTACAATATAACGGCACACTATAAACGGCACACAAATAACGCACACTATACGCACACTATAACGGCCACTAAACGCACCTATAACGGCAACTATAACGGCATACCGATCAATATACCGTCAAATAAACTGTACAATATAACGGTATAATATCACGGTACACTATAACAGTACAATATCGGTACAATCATGTATACATATTAACTAAGTATATACGTACCTATAACATCACTATAACGTATAAATAAAGTACAATATACGATCAATAATAACGTTACATATAATGTACATATCCGGTACAATATAATCGGTACATATATAACGTGTACAATATAACGGTTCACAATATCACAATACAATATATTTATATTAACGGTACACTATCATATAATATAACTGTACAATTAACGTGAATATAACTGTATATATAATGTTTAATACTGTTTACGGTATAATAGAATACACAGTATAGTAATAACTGTATAGTATAACTGTACAATATACACTGTACTAATACAGTATATATACTGTAAAAAATAACATTACAATATAATGGTGCAATATAACATACAGTGTAATGGTTAATTATACCGGTACAATGTGACGGATAATAGGTTTATATAACGGTAAATATAACTGTACACTATAACGGCACACTATAACGGCAACCTATAAACGGCACACTATAACGGCAACACTATAACGAATATACAGTACAATAACTGGTACATATATAAATCGGTATAATATAACGGAACAATATAACGGTACACTATAAACGTACACTATAACGGTACCTAGTAACTATTATGACATAGAACGGTACAAACTATAACAGTATAAATATAACGTTACACTATAACGGTACACTATAACGGTACACTATACGGTATATAACGGTACACTATAACTGTACACTATAACGTATAACGTACACTATAAACCAAGGTACACTATACGTACCTATAAGGTACAATATACGGTACAATATAACTACAATATAACTGTAGCAATATAACTGTACAATATAACTGTAACAATATACAGTACAATATAACAGTACAATATAACTGTACAATATAACTGTACATATAACTGTACAATATAACTGTACAATATAACTGTACAATATAACTGTACATATAACTGTACAATATACTGTACATATAACTGTACAATATAACGGTAAAATTAACGGTACAATATAACGGTACAATATAACGGTATACAATATAACGGTACAATATAACGTAAATAATATAACTGTATAAAGAACACATGTTGTCCGTAGTTTTCAGAAGAAGTTTTACTTCCATCACAAACATATTTTGGAGAGGACCCTATGACTTTTACGTCAGGTATTGGACGATATCTGTTCATCAACCTGTAAATGTCAGAAGGAAAGTTTAAACATGACGGAATTTATGTCAAACCCTCATCCGCATCTCCGACACCCTCTGGATGATTAATGGGTTGTGACACTCCCACCCCCTGACATATTGCTTTAGGATCCCATCTGACAAAGTGTCACACACATCTACATCCATTACCTCCTCCCGCAACTGCTCTTCATTGGACGATAAATGGTCTTCTCACTGCCGCTATCCTAATATGTATTCATTCTAACCTAACCTTACCAACCTAATCTAATCTAATCTAACCTTACCTTATCTAATCTAATCTAATCTAATCTAATCTAACCTAATCTAACCTAACCTAATCTAATCTAACCTAATCTAACCTAATCTACCTAACCTAATCTATCTAACCTAATCTAACCTAACCTTATCTAATCTAATCTAATCTAACCTACCTTACCTACCCTAATCTAATCTAATCTAATCTAACCTTATCTAATCTAACCTAATCTAAACCTAACCTACCTAACCTAACCTAATCTAACCTAACCTAACCTAATCTAACCTAATCTAATCTAACCTTATCTAATCTAACCTAATCTAACCTAACCTTATCTAATCTAATCTAATCTAACCTTATCTAATCTAACCTAACCTTATCTAACCTAACCTTACCTAACCTTATCTAATCTAACCTAATCTAACCTAACCTAACCTAACCTAATCTAACCTAACCTTATCTAATCTAACCTAACC
This sequence comes from Hymenochirus boettgeri, assembly GCA_019447015.1. Lineage (NCBI taxonomy): Eukaryota > Metazoa > Chordata > Amphibia > Anura > Pipidae > Hymenochirus > Hymenochirus boettgeri. The sequence goes on along the minus strand of JAACNH010000295.1, from coordinate 266,199 downwards.
TTATCTAACCTAACCTTACTAACCTAACCTAACCTAATCTAACCTAATCTAATCTTATCTAACCTAATCTAATCTAATCTAATCTAATCTAACCTAACCTAATCTAACCTAATCTAACCTAATCTAACCTAACCTAATCTAACCTAATCTAACCTAATCTAACCTAATCTAACCTACCTAATCTCACCTAACCTAACCCTAATCTAACCTAACCTAATCTAACCTAACCTAATCTAACCTACCTAATCTAACCTAACCTAACCTAATCTAACCTAACCTAACCTAATCTAACCTAATCTAATCTAACCTAATCTAACCTAACCTAATCTAACCTAATCTAATCTAACCTAACCTAATATAACCTAATCTAACCTAACCTAATCTAACCTAACCTAAACCTACCTAACCTAATATAACCTAACCTAACCTAACCTAATCTACACATAACCTAATCTAACCTAACTAATCTAACCTAACCTAATCTAAACTAACCTAATCTAACCTAACCTTATCTAACCTAACCTAACCTAATCTAACCTAATTCTAACCTAACCTAATCTAACCTAATCTAACCTAATATAATCTAATCTAACATAACCTAATCTAATCTAACCTAACCTAATCTAATCTACCTAATCTAACCTACACCTAATCTAACCTAACATAACCTAATCTAGCCTAACCTCTATCTAATCTAATATAACCTAACCCTATCTAATTTAATCTAACCTAACCAATCTAACCTAACCTCTATCTAATCTAATCTAACCTAATCTAATCTAACCTAATCTAATCTAACCTCTATCTAACCTACCTACTATATAATCTAATCTAATCTACCTAACCTAATCTAATACTAACTCTATCTAATCTAATCTAACCTAATCTAATCTAACCTAACCTAATCTGTATTTCCTGTCAACTTTAGTTCCCCTTTAACAATGTTTAGTGCTTTTATCTGACACCTAAAGGTTCGTTTCGGTCAATAAATCGGTCCGTGTGTAGGGTCTTTATTGGCTGAAACGGACGTTTGGTTGGATATAAGTGTCCTTATAATGACCCGTAATAGACCCGTACGATGGTTTCATTTAACGTGTACGGATAGTTTCATTTAACGTGTACGGATGGTCTCATGTAACGTGTACGGATGGTCTCATGTAACGTGTACGGATGGTCTCATGTAACGTGTACGGATGGTCTCATGTAACGTGTACGATGGTCTCATGTAACGTGTACGGATGGTCTCATGTAACGTGTACGGATGGTCTCATGTACGTGTACGGAGGTCTCATGTAACGTGTACGATGGTCTCTTAACGTGTACGGATGGTCTCATGTAACGTGTACGATGGTCTCATGTAACGTGTACGGATGGTCTCATGTAACGTGTACGGATGGTCTTCATGTAAACGTGTACGGATGGTCTCATGTAACATGTACGGATGGTCTCATTTACGTTACGATGGTCTCATTTAACGTGTACGGATGGTTACGTTTAACATGTACGATGGTTACTTTTTACTGTACGGATGGTTCTTTTAACATGTACGGATGGTTACGTTTAACATGTACGGATGGTTACGTTTAAACATGTCCGGATGGTTACGTTTAACATGTACGGATGGTTACGTTGAACATTAATTCTCAATATTATATCGTATCCATGTACCAACCAGAACTAAAGTATATGTATTAATACCAGTAATTCTCAATATTATATCGTATCCATGCACCAACCAGAACTATAGTATATGTATTAATACCAGTAATTCCCAATATTATATAGTATCCTGTACCAACCAGAACTACAGTATAGGTATTAATACCAGTAATTCTCAATATTATATAGTATCCTCGTACCAACCAGAACTACAGTATATGTATTAATACCAGTAATTCTCAATATTATATAGTATCCCTGTACAAACCAGAACTACAGTATATTAATACCAGTAATACTCAATATTATATAGAACCCCGTACCAAACAGAACTACAGTATATGTATTAATACCAGTAGTTCTTAATATTATATAGTATCCCTGTACCAACCAGAACTACAGTATATGTATTAATACCAGTAATTCTCAATATTATATAGTATCCTCGTACCAACCAGAACTACAGTATATGTATTAATACCAGTAATCCCCAATATTATATAGTATCCCTGTACCAACCATAACTACAGTATGTGTATTAATACCAGTAATTCTCAATAATATTTAGTTTTAGAACTTATCCAGGCCTTTTTTTAAAGCTATTTAATGTACTTGCCATTCCACCACACTTGCTGGTAGACAGTTCCACAGTGTCACCGTTCTCACTGTAAAGAGAACCTTTCCTAACCTGAAGGTGAAACATCTCCTCTTCCACACCTTAAAGGATGTCCACGTGTCCTCTGATATGACCTATTAGTGAACAATGCCAGAGATTCATTATGGCCCTTAATAATTTGTATAAGGTTATCATATTCCAAATGAGGCCTTACAGTGCCTTGGTAAAAAAGGAAGAATAATATTTTTCTCTTTGAATCTATTCCCCTATTTATAAGTGATGGACCAGAACCCGAATTCGGGATGAACTTTATGAGTTTGGACAAACTCGGACTATCCGAACTAATTGAAGTTTGAACTGTTTCGCAGACTTATCGAATGTCAAACAGTACCATCGAATGGTAACCTTAATTTTGGCAACCCCCCAAATTATCGGCGTTAACCCCCAATGTAGTGGACATTTTGTTAAACCTTGATGTATCATTTTTTAACCCTCGAATGTATTGTTCTGTAACCCTCGAATTGGCCATAACTGTCGAATGTACCGTGCGGAAAGCCAACAATTGCCCGATCGTGAGGAAAGAAGTGTTTTAACAGGTTTTGGTGATAGTGACATGTTCCCCAAACCATTTCCCAGGTGCCACAGCCATTAACAGTAAGCTTTTCTAAATATTATCTCCCCATTGACTTCAATGGGTTCATTTCTGAACTTCCGAACTTTTACTGAACTTCGGAAACTAACCAACCTACAGTAACTTTGGCCATCTCTACTCTTCATACAAGACAATATCTTGCTAGCTCTAGCCGTTGCTACCTGGCATTGTTTGCTACAGCTAGTCTGTTCTACAAACCCCCAATCTTTTTCCATTTCAATGCACTTATAACAGAAGTTATTTATGGTGTAGGTGGCACAGGGATTATTACATCCCAAATGCATCACCTTCCATTTATCAACATTGAATCTCATCTGCCATTCTGCTGCCCATTGTGATAATCTATCTAGGTCTGCTTGCAGCACTTGTACATCATTGGAAGTTTCCAAAGCTCTGCATAATTTAGTGCCATCAGCAAACACAGAGACCTTGCTCTCAATGCCCCTTCTAAATCATTTATAAACAGATTAAACAGAAGCGGCCCCAGTACAGAACCCTGAGGAACTCCGCTTAGAACTTTAGCCCACATAGATGTAGCTCCATTAACCACCACTCTCTGTTTGCGGTCCAATAACCAGTTCTCTATCCATGAACAAATGTTTTCTTCAAGGCCAACAGTCCTCAGTTTATACATTAGTCACCTATGTGGCACAGTATCAAAAGCTTTCACAAAATCCAAATATAATATCCTTATAACATTATTATTATTATTATTATTATTATTATTATTATTATTATTATTATTATTATTTATGACTAATACATTTACTAATACCATTATAGTTATTATTACTAATACTTAATACTTCTTAAAATGCTGCCTGATTCCTTTATATATGAATTATTATAAATACGTTCATCGTGAGGTTATATAGTGGATAATGCACCCCGAACTGTAAATTATAAGGATATTAGAAGTCACCGAGGAGTTCAGTGACCACATAAAAGTACGAGGCCGCAGGCCGAGTACCTTTTATAAAGGGCACGGAACTCCAAGGTGACTTCTAATATCCTTATAATTTACAGTTCGGGGTGCATTATTTATTATAATCTACCCCTTTGTGGCTTCTGGTTTCCTTCTCCTCCTGGAACTGTAAGATTATAAGGCTATAATCTTACAGTTCCTCCCATAGAAATCCACTACAGGGGTAGGTTATAATCTTATAATCTTCACATTTCTCTCCTGTTGGTATAGTAAATTCCACCTGACAACTCCATTACTGTTTTAATAAAGTAAATTGTTACAAAACAGCAAAAGTTAGTCCGAAGGTAAACTTCCCCTTTAAAGTGACATGTTTCGCTGTCACCACGCGGATCACTGGCAGTTTATTAGTTACCTTGAGCTATCACAATGGACCTGCCCTTCAAGGCTTTTCCTCAGGATAATGTGTGTTTCAGTGATTCATCTTCAGGGTTCCTGCCCTTCCTTATTCACACAATATACCCCACCCCACTCTACATCTCTAGGTCAGACCCTGCGATTTCCTTATGGAGCAAGGACAACGCATTTCTTGAGCCAAGGGGGTCAGCGCTTCCCTATTACGATGAACGTCCAGGTCTCTCCGTACGCAACAGGACCTTATCTGATCCATAGTTACTCATCGGGGTTTCTGGAAGGACCCAGGGCCTGTTGTGGAGTAAATGTGCCTGTTCAGCCCCTACACTGCAGTGTGACTTGTTATCATTAACACATCCTGTGCTGTTATCAGGACCATTAATTATTGCCCTGATCTGCATCCTAAGCAGTAACAAACTCGACAGGGCTGCAAAGGCAGCGGAAACAGTGACTGCAGATGCGGATGGAATCCTTGAGAAATCCTGGCACGGATTAGGTCACTTAAACCAGAGACTGACGTATACGATATAAATATATCTGAAAATGAAAGTTATCTGGGACACAAAGCGTTGGTTATAAATAGAAACGTTCCATAGTGTTAAACACTCTAATTTAAATAACATTATATAATGGACCCTTTATATATGTCTCCGTTATATATGGACCCTTTATATATGGACCTGTTATACATGAACCCGTTACATATGAACTCTACATATGGTCCCTTTATATAATGGACACTTTACAGTATATGACCCTTTACATATGAACCCTTTATATATGTACCCCTTATAAACGCGACCCTTTACAGTATATATGGACCCTTTATATATATATATGGTCTAGTTATACATGGACCCATTATATAAGAACTCCAATTGTGGTCCTTTATTATAATGGACCCCTTTACAGATATATGACCCTTACATATAAACCCTTTATATATGTACCCCTTATAAACGGACCCTTTACGATATATGGACCCTTTATATATATTATGGTCTAGTATACATGGACCCATTATATAAGAACTCTACATAGGTCCTTTTATATAATGGACCCTTTAACAGTATAGACACCTTTACATATGAACCCTTTATATATGTACCCCTTATAAACGGACCCTTTACAGTATATATGGACCCTTTATATATATATATGGTCTAGTTATACATGGACCCATTATATAAGAACTCTACATGTGGTCCTTTTATATAATGGACCCTTTACAGTATATATGACCCTTTACATATGAACCCTTTATATATATACCCCTTATAAACGGGACCTTACAGTATTTATGGACCCTTTATATATATATATGGTCTAGTTATACATGGACCCATTATATAAGAACTTTACATGTGGTCCTTTTATATAATGGACCCTTTACAGTATATGACCCTTTACATATGAACCCTTTATATATATACCCCTTATAAACGGACCCTTTACAGTATATATGGACCCTTTATAAATGTACGGACTCTATACATATGGTCCCTTTATATATCAACCCTTTTAAATAGACCCTTTACAGTATAAATTAACCCTTTACAGTATATATGGACCCTTTATTGTATACGAACATCCACAGACTTTACTTTTTCACCGATTTATCTGGGACACAAACATTGGTTATAAATAGAAACGTTCCATAGTGTTAAACACTCTTATTTAAAGAACATTATATAATGGACCCTTTCTATATGTCTCAGTTATATATGGACCCTATATATATATATATATATATATATATACACATGGTTGCCCAGTTTAGGGGGGATGGTTCCTTCCATTTTGGATAGATTGAGTTTAAGGCGGACGGTGCGCCATCCAGGAGGAAATAGAGAGCAGACATTTAGAGATTTGGAGATATCTGTGAAGTGCACGCTTTGCTGACATGTAGGGGTTTTAGTTGGTCGCACCTTCTTACCTGCTCCGTTCCCAGTAGTCATGAAACTCAAAAGGTAAAGAAGGAAGGGGGCAACACACAGAGTTATTCAATAACAGTTCTTATCGTTAAAAATGGTGGTAATTTTGCCCCAACCAATCAGATGTTAGCTTTCAAATGTTAAATAAGATCTGATTGGTTGGGGCAAAATTACCACCATTTTTAACGATAAGAACTTTTATTGAATCTCCCTGATAAAGTGTTATTATAAGGGTTATTATGACTATTGTATGTGGGTTATGCAAATCATGGTAATTAATGGTAAATAATAGAAGGTAATTAAACTAACTATAAACTAGATTTCTGTAAACTATACAAGTTATTTTAATCATAGTAAGTTAAAGGATATGAGGATATGAGGAAATAGGAGGTTAAAGGCTATGTTAATGATAAGGGAGGGATATACATTTAAGGGGGAGGGGACATGTGGAAGGGGAGGAGATGTTACCAGCTATATAAATCTGATGGTTGATATTAATATTCGCCTGATGAAGCCTGTTTGGCGAAACGCGTTGCGATTGTTTATCTAAATGTTATATTCTAGTGCCCAGTTAACTGTGACCCTAAAAAGGACATTGTTTTTAAAACTTTGCAAACGTGCAAGGCACGAACTGCAAAAAAAAAAAAAAAAAAGATCGCCTTTAAGAGCTTCTGAATACACAAGGCTAAGCGTGACCCGGCAACCGCTAAGTTAAGCGGCTCTGGAAACCCCCCGGACCAGGGACCCGGCAGTAAGATCACTGTGTTAGCAGGAAGCACCATCATTTATACTGCTGTAAGTTTAGATTTAGCAATTTTAAAGGTAGAAGTGTGGTTTTTTGTATAATAGAGGACATTTGTGTGGACACCACAGTTGCCCTTTAAAGGAATTGTATACTGAAAAATTATTTTGCATCATATCAATCTATAATTAAATTCATGTAAATAGCATTCTGATGTTTTTGTGTTGCGGCAAGACTTCAATCTAGTACTTGTTTTGCACAGCCCTGACTTTCTGTGAGGGCAAACATGCTCAGTAATCCCTATGAGGCAGCATTGGGAGAGGGAATTTCTCACCGTGCAGTTCACGTACCAACTGTCACCATTTCAGCTACATCAAAACTATACATAACAGAAGAGTTTCAGACTGGATATCTAAAGAAATAGGGGACAGATAGTTAAGTATATTATTTAGTATTTGAGGTTGAATAAAGACATATGTCAATCCAGTCCAACCCATCTAGCAATATCCTCATTTCCTGCCTAATTGTTGATTCAGAGGAAGGCAAAAAAAACCACCAAATTTATTAAGGGGGAAAAAATTCCTTCCTGACTCCAAGTGGCAATGGGAAATTTCCCTGGATCAACTCTACTTTATGTATCAATAACAACAACGTCCACTGGAAGACAGTTCCATAGCTTTACCGTTCTCACAGTGACAAACCCTTTCCCAACTCTACTTTATGTATCAATCCAGTAACTTGTAACATTCCTTGTTGTAGAAACTCATCCAGCTTTTTATTAAACTGACCAATGAACCTGCCATAAACAACGTCCACTGGAAGACAGTTTCCATAGCTTTACCCGACATGTACGGATGGTTACGTTTAACATGTACGGATGGTTACGTTTAATATGAATGGATGGTTACGTTTAACATGAATGGATGGTTACGTTTAACATGAATGGATGGTTACGTTTAACATGTATGGATGGTTTTGTTTAACTTGAATGGATGGTTTTGTTTAACATGTATGGACGGTTTCATTTAACGTGTACGGATGGTTACATTTAGCATGTATGAATGGTTTTGTTTAACATGTATGGATGGTTACGTTTAACATGTATGAATGGTTACGTTTAACATGTATGGATGGTTACATTTAAGATGAATGGATGGTTACATTTAAGATGAATGGATGGTTACGTTTAACATGTATGGATGGGATGGCTTCCACCTACAAACTATATTTTGGAAGAAATCTATGAACATGTATTAAACAATCTTTATGTTAAGTATGGACAATATCTGTTATTAACCTGTAAATTTCAAAAGGATGATGTGCGGAATTCTTTTTATCAACCCAAGAACAATTCCCAAAATCTTCCTACAGATGCTAAAGACTTTGGTGATATCTTCATTGAGTTCCACCAGCAGTTGGTAACATCTTCATTGCACGGAGCCACCCCCCCTTCCACCAGCAGTTGGTAATACATTTCATTGAGTCTCCCAACAGCAGTTCACCACACCCCCCCGCCCGGTAACATCTTCATTGAGTTCCACCAGCAGTTGGTAACATCTTCATTGAGTTCCACCAGCTCTACTTTTCCTTATCAGCAGTGGGGAAATGAATTGTGCGATCCCTTGGTGGCTCCTCAGAGATCCCTAGCTCCTAATCCTTCACTCCCCAATTGTCCCCCATTTAGTCTATCACAATGTTGATTTCCATCCACAATGTAGGTGATATTAGATCTAATGTGTAATACTACAAGACTTGGGAATTCTATCGAGATGGGAGCCAAACACCCAATAAAGGAAATTAACTCTCCTCTCAATCACATCATTTGGATTGTCCCCAAAAACAATACATTTAAAAATAAAGATAATACTATTCGCCGGTCCCTTTTTATTACACAACATTAACCTGTATTTTTCGTTGTATAAATATTGTCTTGTAAAACAAACTGGTTGTGCTTTTCAGTTGTTTCAATAAACATTCTCCCTCCGTGAGACCCTTTAAAAATGCAGAACGTGGAACAATTTGCTTCTAAACCATCTTCCATTCAACTGTAGGATTAATACTGGACATTGGGTGGCCTTCCTGTCACATGGTTTAATGATCAGCTGTAGCTTTGACCAACCTTGATCTGACTCCTAGTAGAACTTGGTTCCCTATTTGGGGGTCTAATGTTGGCTTAATATAATACAAACTTCCCTTCTGATGGTCCCACCACATATGACCTAAAACTTGTCCTAATGTCCTCTCTGTGCTATTTATGTTGCCTTTGTTCTTCTCTACCTTGATCATCTGGGATACTTGTATATAATCCAGGGATATAAAGCTTCAGTCCTCTTGATGTTTATACATGACAACTCCCAGCACACCCTGTCTGGAATGATGGAGAGAGGAAGGTTTGACATCCCTAATTTGATGGGTCAATGCCGTGTCCACCAATTCATCTGCCTGAGATTGGTTATTGGAGGTCTCATTACTCTGTGGTGGTTTTAGCAGAGAAAGAAACATCATTGGGTCATTATTACAGTTGATCTGTATCTATCGTTAGGATTATTTCTCAGTACAAAATGCAGAAAATGGGTAAGAATTGTAGATACGAATCTGACTCTCCTACATGATTCTACGTAACTATAAGATGGAACGTGTGTTATGGGGATTTCATCTTTAGGAGGTACCAATTATGTAAATAAATATGGTGATGTTCGGGGATGGACGTTACTCTTTTTATCTCAGTAGAACCTTAGTTCACTTAGATTGTAAGCTTTTTGGGACAGGGATCTGATTCCTAATGAATCAAGTCATGCCACACATCAATTTATCCATCATTTACAGTATATACTTTATATGTATCCTTAACCTATGTATGGAACGTGTTTAATTTTATCTGTATAATTGCACTTATCCCTCTGTTTGTATAATGTACATATACATACATACTGTATAATCTGTATTGTTATAATGTACAGTGCTGTGTCCCCAAGTGGCGCTATATAAATAAACATATACATACATACTGTATAATCTGTATTGTTATAATGTACAGCGCTGTGTACCCAAGTGGCGATATATAAATAAACATGTACATACATACTGTATAATCTGTATTGTTATAATGTACAGCGCTGTGTCCCCAAGTGGCGCTATATAAATAAACATATTGTGTATCTATAAGTGTTTCTATTTAAGGGGAAGGTTGGAGGGTATGTGTTTCTATAAGTGTAACTATTTAAGGGGAAGGTTGGAGGGTATGTGTATCTATAAGTGTTTCTATTAAAGGGGAAGGTTGGAGGATTTGCCTTTGTGCCTTGCTCATTGCGTGTTCACAATAATGTCATGTCTGGGGATTGTCTACATCACTGGGTACAACGTGACACTTTTTTGATAGGAGCAATCGAACACGTATCAGCTGACTTTACCGCGTCGCATTTTGTTTTCTACAAAGCCGTCACATTAACCACAATGGGTCTGTGGCGATAACACGGCCAATCTCCTCCCTTGGGGGGGGGGACAGAAAGAATGAAATCTGCCCATATGATCTCATTTCTTTTAAGCTTTGCACCCAGTGCTGACATATCATATAAATGCTCCTTTCATTAACCGCCAGGGATTGTCTGATACACTGGGAAATTGCTTGTGTACCTGGATTCGTTTGCCAGCAATGTGTTTTCCCCCCTTGGACCAGGTGAATTTCTCCCATTATACGCTGAGCCATTCTCGCTAAACCAGGAGCCTCAATTACAGGCTCTATAAAAGGTCTTTGTTCGATTTATGCAGTAGAAATAACGAAAGAGAAATTGCAGACAAATATATGAATATGTTACTTTATATTATAAATACATTATATATTATAACATGGACTAACCTTTAATAATAATAAATACTATAATAAACAAACCTGGATCTGTCGCCCCCTAGAGGAAGTTCAGTTTGTGGGCATGTGTTAGCCCCAGAGAGGTGACACTGAGGGAGCTGGGGCTTTAGGGGTATATTAGGATGTTTTATACGTAACTTTTTTATCCTTGACAAAGCTGCACCGAAACGTTGGTGAATAAAAGCCTTTATATGAATAAAGGTGTGCGGGGGTTACTCTCTATATTTATTACAGATTATGTGAATATTTTACGAAGGAAACGTGTGTGATCAGCTGTTTAAAAGACCAGAAACGGAACAGCTGATCGTTGACCATAAGAGGTCCCTGCAGTTACGCCCCTGACACGGAAACACGGATGCAGCAAGTAAGATTTTATTCTATAGGATGTTAATATATTATATTAAAGGCTAAATGAATAATATATATCATATATGTATATTATAAACTATTATTAGATATTATATTATAGACTATAATTATAGATTATATTATAGACATTATGAATGTATTATATTATACAGTATATTAATATATTATCAACAATATTGATACATTATAGATTAACAGGGTTATTCAATAAAAGTTCTTATCGTTGAAAATGGTGCTAACTTTGCCCCAACCAATCAGATGTTAGCTTTCAAATGTTAAATAAGATCTGACTGGTTGGGGTAAAATTAGCACCATTTTAACAATAAGAACTGTTGTTGAATCTTCCAGTATATGTATATATTAGATCATATAATTATATAGTAGATAATGCACCCCCTACTGTAAATTATAAGGATATTAGAAGTCACTGAGGAGTTCTGTGTCCATATAAAGGTACAAGGACACAGACTGGGTTATACAGGGAACTCTGGGTACCACTCATGTATTATAAGGGATAATTTATCCCCTACTGTAAATTATAAGGATATTAGAAGTCACTGAGGAGTCTGTGTCTATATAAGGTACAAGGACACAGACTGGTTATACAGGGAACTCTGGGTACACTCATGTATTATAAGGATAATATCCCCTACTGTAAATTATAAGGATATTAGAATCACTGAGGAGTTCTGTGTCTATAAAAGGTACAAGGACACAGACTGGGTTATACAGGGAACTCTGGGTACCACTCATGTATTATAAGGGATAATTATCCCCTACTGTAAATTAAAGGATATTAGAAGTCACTGAGGAGTTCTGTGTCTATATAAAGGTACAGACACAGACTGAGTTATACAGGGAACTGGGTACCACTCATGTATTATAAGGGATAATGATTCCCCTACTGTAAATTATAGGATATTAGAAGTCACTGAGGAGTTCTGTGTCTATATAAAGGTACCAGGACACAGACTGAGTTATAACAGGGAACTCTGGGTACCACTCATGTATATAAGGATAATGTATCCCCTACTGTAAATTATAAGGATATTAGAAGTCACTGAGGAGTTCTGTGTCTATATAAAGTACAAGGACACAGAATGAGTTATACAGGAAACTCTGGGTACCACTCATGTATTATAAGGTAATGTATCCCCTACTGTAAATTATAAGGATATTAGAAGTCACTGAGGAGTTCTGTGTCTATATAAAGGTACAAGGACACAGGGGACGAGTTTAAGGGAACTCTGGGTACCACTCATGTATTATAAGGTATAATGTATCCCCTACTGTAAATTATAAGGATATTAGAAGTCACTGAAGAGTTCCGTGACCATTATATATTTTATATTGTAGACTATATGAATATATATATTGTAGACTATATAAATATATTACATATGTTTATAAGGATTGTTCAGGTTAATAAAGTTCCGTTGTTAGATCTGTATATATTTATTTACCAGAAGGTGAATGATGGTGTTTTATTTATTATTCTAGTTGTCTTTATATAATTAACATAATATTTAATGGGGAAATTAAACAATAAAGAGTATAGCAACTAGACCTTTGTTTAAATGACAGGATAGATATTCAATGGCCTCGTTATAACAATAGGAAGAAAACAATACAAAAGTCTAATCACTAAACCCCCAATAGATTGGAAATGTGGGGAGCTTTGTAGATGGCTCGGGCTTTATACAGGGAAGATTTGATAAATGTCAGGTCTATTCAGACAGTGATTGGTTAATAAATTGCTGGACCCTTTCCATTCTAATTGTCTTCCTGTCCTATGTGAATTAAAGTAAATGAACTGGACGCCTTGAAATTTGTTTTGAAAAGAGGGATTTTTGTCTCTGAGACTGGAGACATTGGGGCTGGAAGGATCATCACAGGAGACATAAAATAAAAATCAATTTTCAACCTACAAACAGGAGCAGTGCAGTCTAGTTGGCCGCTCCAACCTGGAAATGTACGTGGATAGTTGCCACCACTTCCCCTTAAAACTTAACATCTATCTATACTGTATCTAGTGAGTCGTGAATAATAATACCGAATAGCCAATGTTGAAATCCCACTGGGGGTGAGACCCAATCAAAATGTACCCAGATCCTTAACCACAATGTTAAATGGTCAAGAGATGAGCACTTGCAGCTCCCAGAAAGCATCTGTGAATGTGTGTGTAGGTGTGTATGTGTAAATATGTGCGTATGCATATATATATGCGTGTGTAGGTGTGTATGTGTACATATGTGCGTATGCATATACGTGTGTGTATTGGTATGTGTACATATGTGCGTATGCATATACGTGTGTGTAGGTGTGTATGTGTACATATGTGCGTATGCATATACATGTGTGTGTAGGTGTGTATGTGTACATGTGTGTATGCATATACATGCATGTGTAGGTGTGTATGTGTACATATGTGTGTATGCATATATATGTGTGTGTAGGTGTGTATGTGTATATATGTGCGTATGCATATATATGTGCGTGTAGGTGTGTATGTGTATATATGTGCATATGTGTGTATGTGTAGATATGTGCATATGTGTAGGTGTGTATGTGTACATTTGTGCATATGTTTATATGTGTATTATATGTGTGTGCATATGTATGTGTATATATGGGGGTATGTAGGTGTATATATGTTTGTGCAGGTATGTAGATGAACATGTATGTGGTGTCCAAGAAAAGGTTTGCTAAGTTGACTGAATAACCTGGGCTGCTCAGTCAGATCTAGAGACAAAGAAAGAATGGGACAAAATGTTATAACGTGGGACTGGTTTACAGAATCAGGGACTGTTGGTTACCACGGTGTACTTATCTATGAATACATGTGTGTGTGTGTGTGTGTGTGTGTATGAATATATATATATATATATATATATATATATATATATATATATTTGTGTGTATAGGTGTATACATGTACATATATGTGCATGTAGTTAGTTGTGTTGAGTCCCCCATTTGTAAGGTTTTTATTTAAGGGTTAATAAAAGTGTTGGGGCTGTTTGTTTATTATGAGGTTTAATCTGTCACTTTCCTCTGGTTCCTAATGCGATAATAATGATTTTGTTATTATTAAAATCTCCTCTTCCCCCATCAATCTGCTGCACCCATGATAACACTGTGACATTTTCCATTTGTCATATTGAGGAGCGAAGGAAGTGCCCATAGTGGTATCACCCAACCCTGCACCTTCCTGTACCACTGGGAGCCTGAATCAATCTTTCCCCTGTGTAAAAATAGAACTAGGGATGGAACACAGAAACAGCCATACAACATGTCTCTCCATAGAATACATCCCTCTACAAAACATACAACATGTCTCTCCATAGAATACATCCCTTTACAGAACATACAACATGTCTCTCCATAGAATACATCCCTCTAACAGAAGAATACAACATGTCTCTCCATAGAATACATCCCTCTACAGAACATAGAACAAGTCTCTCCATAGAACATGTCTATCCACTGAACATAGAACATGTCTCTACATAAAATACATCTCTCCACAGAACATAGAACAAGTCTCTCCATAGAACATATCTATCCACTGAACATACAACATGTCTCTCCATAGAATACATCCCTCTACAGAACATAGAACAAGTCTCTCCATAGAACATGTCTATCCACTGAACATAGAACATGTCTCTACATAGAATGTATCTCTCCACAGAACATAGAACAAGTCTCTCCATAGAACACGTTTCTCTCACAGAACATGTCTCTCCATAGAACACATCTCTCAACAGAAAATAGAACATGTACTCTACATAGAATACATCTCTCCACAGAACATTGAACATGCCTCCCATAGAACACGTTTCTCTCCCAGAACATGTCTCTCCATAGAACACATCTTAACCGAACATAGAACATGTCTCCCATAGAATACATCTCTCCACAGAACATAGAACAAGTCTCTCCATAGAACAGTTTCTCTCACAGAACATGTCTCTCATAGAACACATCTCTCAACCGAACATAGAAATGTCTCTCCATAGAATACATCTCTCCACAGAACATTGAACATGTCTCTCCATAGAACATGTCTCTCTCACAAAACATTGTTCTCCATAGAAACACATCTCTCAACGAACATAGAACATGTCTCTCCATAGAACACATCTTCAACAGAACATAGAACATGTCTCTCATAGAATAAGTCTCTCCATAAAATACAATTTCAACAGAACATAGAACATGTCTCTCCATAGAACACGTCTTCCACAGAACATAGAACATCTCCATAGAACACATCTCTAACAGAACATAGAACAAGTCTCTCCATAGAATAAGTCTCTCCAAAATACAATTCTCAACTGAACATTGAACAAGTCTCTCATAAAACAAGTCTCTCCATAAAACACGTCTCTCCAAGAACATAGAACACATCTCTCCACAGAACATAGAACATGTCTCTCCATAAAACAAACACTTCTCTCCACGTCTCTAAATAGAATATATTTTCATAGATCACGTCTCTCCATAGACATGTCTATCCATAGGACAAGTCTCTACATAGAACACATCTCTCCATAGAACAGTCTATCCATAGGACAAGTCTCTCCATAGAACACGTCTATCCATAGAACACCTCTCCATAGAAAACCCCTATCAATAGAAAACGTATCTCCATAGAACACATTTTCCATGGAACACATTTCTCCATAGGACTCTTCTCTCAGTAGAACATGTTTCTCCATAGAAAATGTCTATCATAGAACACATCTGTCCATTAGAACATATCTCTCTATAGAACACATCTGCCAGAAAACATGAAGCAAGCTCTCCATAGATGTCTCTCCATATAACATGTCCCTTGTAAAAATATCTATTCATAAAACACGTCTCTCCATGGAACATGTCTCTCATAGAACAATCTCTCTATAAAACACGTCTCTCCATGGAACACATCTCTTCTACAAAAACACATCTCTCCATAAAAACACATCTCTCTATAAACTGTCTTCACACATCTCTTTTTAAAACACATCTCTCTATAGAATACATCTCTCTATAAAACACATCTCTCTATAGAATACATCTCTCTATAAAACACATCTCTCTATAGACTACTCTCTATAAACAATCTCTCTATAGATACATCTCTCTATAAACACATCTCTTATAGAAACACATCTCTCTATAGATACATCTCTCTAAGAATACATCTCCTATAAAACACATCTCTCTATAGAATACATCTCTCTATAAACACTCCTATAGAATACATCTCTCTATAAAACACATCTCTCTATAGAATACATCTCTCTATAAAACACATCTCTCTATAGAATACATCTCTCTATAAAACACATCTCTCTATAGAATACATCTCTCTATAAAACACATCTCTCTATAGAATACATCTCTCTATAAAACACATCTCTCTATAGAATACATCTCTCTATAAAACACATCTCTCTATAGAATACATCTCTCTATAAAACACATCTCTTATAGAACACATCTCTCCATAGAATACATCTCTCTATAGAATACATCTCTCTATAAAAACTCTCTCCATAGAATACATCTCTCTATAAAACACATCTCTCTATAGAACACATATCTCTATAGAATACATCTCTCTATAAAACACATCTCTCTATAGAATACATCTCTCCATAGAATACGTCTCTCTATAGAACACATCTCTCCATAGAATACATCTCTCTATAGAATACATCTCTCTCTATAAAACACATCTCTATAAGAAACATCTCTCTATAAAAACACAATCTCTTATAGAACACATCTCTCTATAGAATACATCTCTCTATAAAACATCTCTCTATAGAGAACATCTCTCTATAAAAACATCTCTCTATAGAACAATCTCTCATAGAATACATCTCTCTATAAAAAACATCTCTCTATAGAATACATCTCTCTATAAAAACACATCTCTCATAGAATACATCTCTCTATAAAACACATCTCTCTATAGAATACATATCTCTATAAAAACATCTCTCATAGAATACATTCTCTATAAAACACATCTCTCTATAGAATACATCTCTCTATAAACACATCTCTCTATAGAATACATCTCTCTAAAACATCTCCTATAAGAACACATCTCTCCATAGAATACATCTCTTATAGAAACATCTCTATAAAACACATCTCTCTATAGAATACATCTCTCATAAAACACATCTCTCTATAGAACAAATCTTCTATAGAATAAATCTCTCTATAAAACAACACTCTCTATAGAATACATCTCTCTATAAAACACATCTCTCTATAGAACCATCTCTCTATAAGAAACATCTCTCTATAAAACATCTCTCTATAGAACAATCTTCATAGACACATCAATAACACTTCATACATCTTCTATAAAACCACATCTATCTATAGATACATCTCTCTATAGAATACGTCTCTCTATAGAATACATCTCTATATAGAATACATCTATCTATGAAACACATCTCTTAAGAACATCTCTCTATAAAACACATCTCTCTTAGAATACATCTCTCTATAAAACACATCTCTCTATAGAATACATCTCTATAATTAAAACACATCTCTCTATAGAATACATCTCTCTATAAAACACATCTCTCTATAGAATACATCTCTCTATAAAACACATCTCTCTATAGAATACATCTCTCTATAGAATACGTCTCTCTATAGAATACATCTCTTATAGAATACATCCTCTATAGAATACATCTCTCTATAAAACACATCTCTCTATAGAAAACATCTCTCTATAGAAACATCTCTCTATAGAACACATCTCTATAAAACACATCTCTCTATAAAACACACTCTCATAGAACACATTTTTCCTTAGAAAGCTACTTCCATTAGAACACGTCTCCTCCATAGAACATGTCTCTCCATAGAACACATCCCTCATGAAAGGTCTCTTCATAAAAACATGTCTCTCCATAGAACACATCTCTTCATAGAAACATGTCTCGTTATAGAAACACATTCTCCATAGAACATGTCTATCCATAGGACAAGTCTCTCCATAGAAGACGTCTATCCATAGAACACCTCTCCATAGAAAACCCCTATCAATAGAAAACGTATCTCCATAGAACACATTTTCCATGGAACACATTTCTCCATAGGACTCTTCTCTCAATAGAACATGTTTCTCCATAGAACATGTATCCATAGAACACATCTGTCATAGAACATATCTCTCTATAGAACACATCTGTCAGAAAACATGAAGCACAGTCTCCATAGAATATGTATCTTATATAAATGTCTCTCTATAGAAAATGTCTGTCTATAGAACATGTTCCCTTGTGGAAAACATCTCTTCATAAAAACACGTCTTCCCATGGAACATGTCTCTCTATAGAAAAACATCTCTCTAAAAACACATCTTCCATAGAAACACATTTCTCCATACAACATGTCTCTACATAAAACACATCTTTCCATAGAACATCTCTCGGTTAGAACATGCCCCTTCATAGAAAAAACTCTCCCCTATAAGTCTCTCCATAAAATAGATATCTCCATAGAATGTGTTCTTGATAGAACAGTCTCTCCATAGAACACATCTTTTCCAGAGATAATGGCTCTCCATAGAAAACATTCCTCCATAGATACATCTCCCATAGAACATGTTTTCCATAGAACATCTCTCCGTAGAACATGCCTCTTCATAGAAAACATCTCTCCATATAAGTCTCTCCATAAAATAGATATCTCCATAGAACATGTCTTTCCATAGAACATACTCTCATAGAACCACTAGACACATCTATCAACGATAATGTCTCTCCATAGAAAACATTCCTCCATAGAAAACATCTCTCCATAGAACATGTCTTTCCATAGAACATGTCTCTCCATTGAACACGTCTTTCCACATCTTTCTATAGAACACATCTCTCTATAGAACAATCTATCCATAGAACACATTTTCTTAGAAAGTATCTTCACAGGAACACGTCTTTCATAGAAACATGTCCCTCCTATAGAACATGTCCCTCCACAGAACACGTCTCTCGATAGAACAGTCCTTTAAGAAACATGCTCCTCCATTAGAAACAGGTTCTTCAGTGACCAGGTCATACCATAGAACCACATCTTTATAGCACCGTTATGCATAGGAACAGTCTCTCCATAGAAACACTGCTTCATAGAACATGCATATATAGGACAATCTTCTCCATAGAAGGTTATCTCCATTAGAAACACTCTCTTCATAGAACATGTCTCTCCATAGAAAACTTTTCATAGAACACGTCTATCCATAGGACAAGTCTCTCCAATAGAACACGTCTCCCATAGGACAAGTCTCTCATTAGAACACGTCTCTTCATAGAACATTGTCTATCCATAGGACAAGTTCTTATAGAACACTTTATACACAGAAAACATTTCTTCAAGAACAAGTTTTCCATAGAACATGGCTCTTCATAGAATACATCTCTTCATAGAACACGTCTAATATAGAACACATCTCTCCATAGAAAACAACTCTCCATAAACAGTCTCAGAAATAGTCTCTCCCCAAAAATCGATTCCATGAATAGTCATCTCCATAGAAGACGTACCCTTACTTCTCCATACGCTAAGTCATCCGTCGTTCTCCATAGAACGGCTCTCTCCATAGATACAACCCTCCATAGAATCTCTCTCGAATACGTCTCTCCATAGAAGACGTTCTGATCTCTTCCTAGACTAGTTCATCGAACACCATCTACTCCAAACGACATATCTCTACTAGATACGTTCTGCCAAGAATACATTCTCTCAAGAATACGTCTCCTATAAGAATACGTCTATCCTAGAGAATACATCTCTTCACTAGAATTACGGCTGCTCTATAGAATACGTTCTCTTATAGAATTCATCTCTTATAGAATAATCTCTCTAAGAATACGTTTCTCTGATGAACGACTCTCTCTAAGAATAGTCTTTCCGCATAGAATACATCTCTCCATAGATAACTCTCTCTATAGAATAGTCTCTCCATGAGGAATACATCTCTCATATAGAATACATCTCTCTATAGACATAAATCTCTATATGAGAATACATCTCTCATAGAATACGGTCTCTCCATAGCATACCTCTTCCAAGCAGAACGTACTCTCTTAGAATACGTCTTCTAAGATACATCTCGTATGAATACATCTCTCCATAGAAGACTCTCTCTATAAAAACACACGTCTCTAAGAATAAATCTCTATAAGAATACACTCTCCGAGTAGTCTCCAGATACAGGTCTCAATGAATACGCTCTATAACGAATCTGCGTTCCATAAGTAGAACATCTCGCCATAGATACACATCTCACGAGAATACACTCTTATGAAAATCTATCCATGAGAACATCTCTCCCTAGAATACGTTCTCACTAGAATAGTCTTCCATAGCACCGGGCTCATAGAAACTTCTTCTATCGAATACGTCTCTCCTAGATACATATCTTATAGATACATCTCTCTTAGAATACGTTTCCATAGCATTACATCTCGCCATAGAATAAGTCTCTCTATAGCATACATGCTCTCCAGAGAATACATCTCTCCATAGAATACATCTCTCCTGATACGTCTCTCCCATAGAATACGCTCTCCATAGAACACGTCTCTCCATAGAATACTTTCCTCGATGAATTACGTCTCTCTCTATAGAATACGTCTCTCTATAGAATACATCTCTCTATAGAATACATCTCTCTATAGAATACATCTCTCTATAGAATACATCTCTCTATAGAATACAATCCTTTAGAATACATCTCTTCTCATTTATAGATCAATCTCTCCTATAGAAATCTATCCCATAGAATACGTCTCTCCATAGATACGTCTCTCCATATGAATACTGTCTCTACATAGAATACATCTCCTCCATGAGAAACAACTCTCCATACAACAAGTTCCTCATAGAAATACCTCTCCATAGAACACATCTCTCCCATAGAAATACATCTCTCTATAGAAATACGTTCATCTCCATAGAATAGCGTCTCTCCATAGACTACATCTCTCTATAGAATACATGCTCTCTATAGAATACATCTCTCTATAGAATACATCCTCTCTATAAACACATCTCTCTAAGTAATAACATCTCTCTATAGAAATACATCTCTCTATGAATACATCTCTCTATAGAACACAATCTCTCCATAGAATACATCTCTCATGAAGATACGTCTCTCTTAGAATACAATCTCTCATATAGAATCGTCTCTCCATAGATACGTCTCTCCCATAGATACGTCTCCTCTACATAGAATCAACATCTCTCCATAGACTACGTCTCCATAGAATATCTATACGTCCTCACATAGTGACATCTCTCCATAGAATCACAGGTCTCTCCTAAGGAATACTCCTCTCATAGAATACATCCCTCTCCTCTAAAACATCTATAGACTCTCTCATAGATACATCTCTCCATAGAATACGTCTCTCCATAGAATACGCCTCTCATAGAATACGGTCCTCTCTAGAAATAACATCTCTCCATATGAAGCCGTCCTCTATAGAACTCCGTCCTCTCCATAGAATACATCTCCCATAGATAACATCTCTCATAAGAATACGTCTCTCCTATAGAACACCTTCCAAACGTCTCTCCATAGAATAAACATCTCTCCCTAGAATAACTCTCTCCATATAATACACCCTGATACTTCTCTCATAGAATAGTCCTCTCCATAGAATACATATCTCTCTATAGAACACATCCTCTTCACTAGAATACATCTCTCCATAGAATAACTCTCCTCCATAGAATCGGTCTTCTCCTCTAGAATACGTCTCGCATAGAATACATCTCTCCATAGATATACGCTCTATATGAACACTTCTCTCCATAGAATACATCCTCTCCATATAATACGTTCTCCATAGTGAATCTCTCTCCTAGATACATCTCTCCATAGAATCGCTCTCTCTTAGAAATACATCTCTCCATAGAATACGTCTCCTTCCATAGAATACGTCATAACGTCTCATAGAATACGTCTCTTCTATAGAATACCGTCTCTCCATAGAATACGTCTCTCCATAGAAGACGTCTCTCCATAAATACGTCTCTCCATAGAATAGTCCTCCATAGACTCTCTCTATAGAATACATCCTCTCTATAGAATACACTTCTCCATAAGAACTACGTCTCTCTCCATAGAATCCACTCTCTCCATAGAACATCTCTCTATAGAATACATCTCTCTATAGAATAGCATCTCTCATAAATACTCTCTCATACCAAAATACATCTCTCCCATAGAATACATCTCTCATAGAATACGTCTCTCTATAATACATCTCTCCATAGAATACGTCTCTCCATAGAATACATCTCTCTAAAAATACATTCTCTTCTATAGAATACATCTCTCTATGAATACTCTCTCTATAAACACATCTCTCTATAGATACATCTCTCCATAGAATACGTCTCTCTATAGAAACATCTCTCCATAGAATACGTCTCTCCATAGAATACATCTCTCCAGAGAAACTCTCTCCATAGAATAACGTCGCTCTACTAGAATAAGCATCTCTCCATAAATACGTCTCCTCCATAAGAATCGACATCTCGATCTATAATACGTCTCTCCATAGAATACATCTCTTCGTAGAATACATCTCTCTATAGCATACATCTCCAAGAACTCTCTATAGATACGATCTCTCCTAATACACTATAATCGTCCTCCATAATACTCTCTCATATATCTCCTAATAGAATACATCTCTCTCATAGAATCGTCTCTCCATAGAATACATCTCTCCTAATACTACTCATAGAATAATACGTCTCATCCATCGAATATATCCTCCATATATATACGTCTCTCCATAGAATACATCTCTCCATAGAATACGTCTCTCTATAGAATACATCTCTCCATAGAATACGTCTCTCCATAGAATACATCTCTCCATAGAATACATCTCTCCATAGAATACGTCTCTCCATAGAATACATCTCTCCATAGAATACGTCTCTCCATAGAATACATCTCTCCATAGAATACGTCTCTCCATAGAATACGTCTCTCCATAGAATACATCTCTCCATAGAATACGTCTCTCCATAGAATAAGTCACTCTATAGAACATGTCCCTCCATAGAGCACATCTCTTTATAGAACATCTCTCCATTACACATGTCTCTCTTAAGTGGTGAGTTCAATTGCACTAATGCAGGAACATACTAATATTTATGTTTATAAACATAAAAACATTAGAATGAGGGTATAGCTTATTGTATGTACAGAACATTCCTTCTCTGTATATTTATATTTATACATATGGGTGGGAGCTGCCATATTGTTTCCCTTAGACAGTACAGTATGAGGGTATAGCTTATTGTGTGTACAGAACATTCCTTCTCTGTATATTTATACATATAGGTGGGAGCTGCCATATTGTTTC
>JAACNH010000295.1:211282-234340 GCA_019447015.1 Hymenochirus boettgeri | reverse complement strand
ACAGTCAGTCTTTAGACCAGGGATACCTACAGTCAGTCTTTAGACCACGGATACCTACAGTCAGTCTTTAGATTAGGGACACTTTCAGTCAGTCTTTAGACCAGGGATACTTACAGTCAGTCTTTAGACCAGGGATACTTACAGTCAGTCTTTAGAACAGTGATACCTACAGTCAGTCTTTAGACTATGGATACTTACAATCAGTCTTTAGACCAGGGATACCTACAGTCAGTCTTTAGACCAGGGATACTTACAGTCAGTCTTTAGACCAGGGATACTTACAGTCAGTCTTTAGACCAGGGATACCTACAGTCAGTCTTTAGACCACGGATACCTACAGTCAGTCTTTAGATTAGGGACACCTTCAGTCAGTCTTTAGACCAGGGATACCTACAGTCAGTCTATATAGTCTATAACTATATAACTATATAACTATGTAACTATATAACTATATAACTATGTAACTATAACTATATAACTATATAACTATGTAACTATATAACTATATAACTATATAACTATGTAACTATGTAACTATATAACTATGTAACTATGTAACTATGTAACTATGTAACTATGTAACTATATAACTATGTAACTGTATAACTATATAACTATGTAACTATATAACTATGTAACTATGTAACTATATAACTATGTAACTATATAACTATGTAACTATATAACTATATAACTATGTAACTGTAACTATATAACTATGTAACTATATAACTATGTAACTATGTAACTATACAACTATGTAACTATATAACTATGTAACTATATAACTATGTAACTATATAACTATGTAACTATATAACTATGTAACTATATAACTATATAACTATGTAACTATATAACTATATAACTATGTAACTATGTAACTATGTAACTATATAACTATGTAATCTACATTATCAGTTTTTGGAAAGAGGGGTGGACAGTTCCTTTAACATCTAATCAACCATCTTGTTATGTTAATCTAGTTAGAAATCACAGACAGACTACTGGATCTTATTACAATAAATATGGGCCATATTTATAAAGGCACGGTATCACTTTATAGCGATATTGCACCTTTAATGAGCATTATTGCGATTGTTAATTTATGATTGCTATCGTAAATCTACGATTACGATTATAAACTACAGTCACAATGGAATACTATTGTGGTCGTACATTAATGATAACCCACGATATCGCAAACTTGTCATACCTCGGGGTTTTAAATATGGCCCTATGTTCCCAAAATTCAGTGGGACGTTTGCAGAAATATACAAAGGACCGAATAGATAATCAGCTTTATACACAAAATAACCATTTAGTCATCTAGATTTGTACAAAATATGACCAGCTGTGGATTTCTAATATAAAGGATGATAAAGTGATACTGTAGATTTTTTTAAGAAGTCAGAAATTCAGAAACCAGTGAGATTTGTCTTTCAAAATCCACAAGGAAGCTGGAAAGCTGGTGTCACCCATACTTGTCTAGTGTGCCAACTTATAGTTAGTGTGATCAGCAGAGAACTGTTAATTTTGGCTATGAGCCAGCACTACTTTGCTACCAGTGGCTGGGGCAAGTAGCACTGCCAAAGGAGTTTGGGGTTCTTTGTCCCGTGGAGTGATTAGTAATATGATTGTTTCTAGTCTAGCCTTATAGAGATGCAACAGAAGAGAGAAAGGGAAATGCATTCACTTTATTTGGAATTCATATTTTACAGACATGGTTTTGCTTCCTGACTAAAACACTACTTTTTTTGCCTTCTACATTGGAAGTGTAAATCTAGACATTAGGAGATGGTACATCATATTCTGTGCACAGAAGCACTGGTTTGTAACAGCAGTGGAATGGCACAGAGAATATTATTTCTCATCTGCACAGTCAATTAAGGATTAAATGGAACATTGCACAGAAGGTAATATCTATCCATATTGCACTTAAAATATCAGTGGAGCTGTATTGCCTTCTTGTAAGTTATTATTTATTTTTATATACAGGCCTAATTGTTTGAGGCTCAAGCAGGAGAAAGCAGAGGAAATCTCAGAGGGGTGGAGCTTAACATTCAGCAAACCAGTAACAAGGCACAAAGCTAGGCTCTGGAGGGGCATAGGTAAAAAAAAAAATATAGCAGTATTTTTAAAGCTGCAGCTTCCAAATGAACATAACTTGATTTTACAGTGCACTTATCCTTTAATGTCTTCTATTTGCTGTAGCACAGTTGACCTGAAACCATAGGGTCTCAACACTGGGAGTACAGCGAGTAGCCATTAATAACTTGCAAACCTTTCCCTAAGCAGGCAGGCCACCAACCTGGCCTGGAACCATACTGAGGCAGAAGCCTAGAGAGGGACTTTTTAAACCTAAAAAAGCAAAAAGGGGAATAAAGGGAATAAAAGTAAGACCAGGGATATTGGCAGAGATCCAGGAATTGGAGGGAGAGTACAGGAACTCGAAGTGTTCTATACCGTACAGAGCTACAGAGATTAGAGGGGGAACTTTGTCAGCCTTGTATACTTATTGGACCGTTTTGACCACATAGTTGGTAGCACTGGTCACTGTATATGGACTTTATGCTCATGCTGATAATTTGTATGCACTTTCACATTGCTATATGTTTTAGTGTTTACTAACTACATTGTAAAAAAAATTAGAGGGACTTTTTATTAAAGGAATATTCCTTGTTTTACTTTTGTTCCCTTTATTTACCCCTTTTGCATTTTTAGTTTCTGTTTACTTGTTACCTTAGTGTTAACCAGTGTTTTTCTCAATTGGGAACCCATGCTGGTGGGGATTTGGAACGTAAACAGGTCCATCCACTTTTGTACTTTATTAACTTTTTAAACCTAATGGCTATTGGCTGTTTACCCTGGGTTCAACAAATTGCTTAGGGGTTAAATTAACCCTTTAAATGTCCTTTAATACAATGATGATCTGTCATTGCAAAAAGAAGGCTTTGCTGATAATATTACTATATCTATCTAAAGTACAAAAAGGATGCACCACAGAAAATCTAAATATTTTGATAGTCTGAAAGGGTAATTTTACAGAAAAGGAAATTATACGTTCATCTCTATTTATTAATGACAGAGAACTCTCACCTGAACATAATGTTCAGCTCTGTATATTGCTTTTGTGACGGGTAATAACATTCTTTTGTTGTTTACATGAAAGAACTCAATGTATTCAAATGTAGGCTTCTCGCAAACACTTCCATAGAACAATATTCATGTAACGATTGGGACACATCTCTTACTCGAGGTGTTCAAAGTCTGCATTTCCCTTGTGTTCTCCTCAATATTTAGGTGTTTTTTTTATATAATTTGCTCTTACATATCACTGGTATACTGTTTTTCTACCATAGCATAAAATTAGAAAGCGTTTTGCTCGTGAATATTAAATAAACTTGAAATGTTGAAATAGCAGAACTTACGTGGAACACACAATATTATTAAGCATCAAGTTCAAAACTAGTCAAGAATTTTAGTGGAATAGGGGGTTCATTGTGTGCTAAGGTATGAGCCAATAGTTCTCCATTTGCAAAAGAGAAAGGAATCCATAGAAGGTAAAAATAAATGCGGAAATGGTAGTTGGTTTCAATAGCTTACCATTGGTACAGATGTCCGGCCATTGCCTATGTATGTATGTATAATCAATCCATATTCATCAGTCAAACAAATATTGAAGAACCACTCAGAAAACCAAATTGTATACAACAAAGGTAACCAAACAACAAAAAGCAAAGTTTAAATTATAGGCAACAACATATCCTGTATAGAGTATTATAAGGCTTTGTGGAGGCAACTTGGAGCTCTGTGACCTGTATATAAATATTCTCTTTCCATTTGTGTGCTTTTATATGAGATGAAGTTTGGGTCTGATAAAAATCCAGTTCCGACTCGGATCTAAAAAGTTCTGAAGTTCCAACTGAATGTTTAGAACTCTTGGAACCTTCGGATTGTGGAACTTTCGGATTTTTACATTTACTAAGTTTGAGAATTATCTAATTTCTGAAAAGTATTATATTTTCGAAAAATGATCTAGCCGCATGATCTAAAAATCACCAACCACAGCAGTGCCAACCCCCTGGGCATAAAAGGCAGCATTCCGGGCAGCATTTTGTCAGTGTATTTGTGAGTATAATAGAAGAGCTGAAAGTGTTGGAGTTTGTGCTTTTTGAACAAATTATGACCCACAAAATTTTTCATTTGTGTCCACTGTCCACCCCACCCACCCCGTCTAAAGACCCAAAAGTAATTTTAAAGGGCAACTGTGGTCTTAAAACAAGTTAGTGTTAAATGAAAGCCTGCGGTATTTCCTTTACACTGAGCCAACAATCACATCTCTGTCTGAAGCCTGTGAGAAATTACATTGGGGTGAATGTTCAAACTTCCTGCTTCCAGTAGGTTGAGTGACATTACCTTACCTCTGCTGGCCCTTTTCCCCTGGGGAAGAAGCATGCTTATAGATAGGTAAGTGGTGTAGGCAGATCCAGAAATGAGGAGACTCCTAGGATATCTCAATTCAGCAATCTTTATTCACACATAACATGTTTCGGACCAAGGGTCCTTTCTCAAATGTGAGGAACACAGTGAATACACCCATATATATACATAGAAACAGGAAGTGACAATCCCACTTCCTGTTGGTGCACAAACCACTCCCCCTTCTTCTAATTCAAAGCAAAGACCAACATGGTCAGTGTTCATAAACATGAGTCCAGCAAATTCCCAAACATGGGGATATGATGAAGAGAGGGGAAGGCGTAACAACCACTAGACCTGTGCTCCTGTAGTGGATAAATGAGGAAAAATACGGAAAAATACTCAAGCACAAAATATATACAAAATACTATACAAAGATAATATACAAATATAAGCCAGCCCTGTGGAATTGCAACACAACGCCTGCCACTATTCAAGAGCTATAAGAAATGCCAAAAAGGCCTACTAAAGAAAGGCACAGCATATGCAGTTTAAACAGGGGAATGTCCCTTTCTTAGGGATACCCTTGAATATAGTGCTTGTGTCAGATATATCCGCTGGGCATAGGTTGTCCCTCAGTGTTTTACCTCTTTGGTAGCTGAACAAAGGTTTATCCTTGAACAATCCATAGAGAATAAATCCATAGTTATCAAACAGGCTGATAAAGGTGGGGCAGTGGTAGTCATGGATAGATGCCAATACATAAAAGAGGCACTTCGCCAACTTACAATACCGGGACACTACGAACCCATTAAACAAGACCCCACCGCCTCACTATTACATGAGATCCGCCTATTTGTAACTGAAGCCTGCACTAATGGTATTATTTCCAATACAACTAAAGATTTTCTTATCACAGAACATTCTAGGAAACCTGTCATGTACTTACTCCCCAAAATCCACAAATCACTGCGGGGATAGGCTCTGTACTCGAGCCCCTCTCCAAATTTGTGGATTTTCACCTACAACCTTATGTGAAACAAATCACATCCTGCCTGCAAGACACTACGTCACACACAGCACAAGTTGTATTTAGACTTAAGACAGAGGTAGATTTAGACAGTTGCAAACAGTCTGTACTGTGTAGGCTTTATTAGTAGTTTCTGCACCATTACATGTTTTCGGGTATCAGGTACACAGGACAGACTGTATGCAATGGTCTCAATCTACCTCTGTCTTAAGTCTAAATACAACTTGTGCTGTGTGTGACCGAGTGGTGTGGTGATGGCGAGTGTGCAAAGTGGGTGCAAAAAATGGGGTGGAGTTGTGTGTAGTTAGTTGATTTGTGTGTGAGTGGAGTGGATGTTAGTGGTGTTTGTGAGTGGTGTGAGTGGTGTGAGTGATGTGGTTCGTGTGGTAGTGATTGTGGTATTAGTGGTGCAAATGGTGTGAGTTGTGGTGTGTGGAAGTGGAGTGATGGTGTGAGTGAGTGGTGTGAGTATGTGTGAGTGGTGTGAGTGAGTGGAGTGAGTGGGGTGGTTGAGTGGTTGTGAGTGGTGTGAGTGAGTGGTGTGAGTGTTGTGATGGTGTGCGAGTGGTGTAGTGGTATGAGTGTGCAAATGTGTGTGAGTGGTGTGGGTGATTGGGTGAGTGGTGGGTGGAGTGGTGGCGAGTGGTGCAAATGGTGTGAGGTGTGCGAGTGGTGCACTTGGAAAGATCAGTGTAATTACTACCAAGCTGAATTCCCACCATGCAATCCACACATTCCAATGGTCACTATTCCAGTTACAGTAAACTTGCACACAGCAGAAGAGTTTATGTTAATAAGGCACTTGATTGACAGTTGACACCTGTATACTAAAGAAGCAAGGATGATTGTAAAGAATTATTCAGGTATTCAATAAATGTTCTTATCGTTTAAAACGGGCAAATTTTGCCCCAACCAATCAATCCTATTTAACATTTGAAAGCTAACATCTGATTGGTTGGGGCAAAATTTGCACCATTTTAAACGATAGTTTTTATTAAATCTCCCTGGTAGTTTTTTAGTAATGAAATTTAAAAAAAAAAAAAATAATTTTTCTGTCTATATGCCCTTTAAATTATCCAAAGAAATTGGGGTTTAAAGTGGAGCAAGGGCATTGGTTGGAAGAATTATGGATTGGGCCTTGGGATTGTGTTAAAAAATGGAGGAATGTTCAGTTGCATTTCCATCATCTTTATCTTACACTGTAATTGATTCTTACACCTAAAACGAATAAACCAAGTTAAGGATTTAAGACGTTACTAGATCCAGTCCTAGATAAACGTAGTTCTATCTGCATGGGAAGAAGGTTTATGTTAAAATAGGAAGGTGTCGAGATTCAGTGAAAATGAGGGGTAAAGTTCCCAAGAAATGTTTTTAGGAGATGAATTGACTTTTAAAAACCTTTTAGCAAAGCCTTGTGATATATGGAAAAGAATTCCAAAGAATTCCAAGAATTCCAAAGAACACCCATCTCACAATTGATTAGAAACAATGTCCATTCTAATTATGTATGTTCTGTGTGTGCAGTTACACAAATAACATTGTGTCTACCATATAAGCGCATTGTGTATGTTCCACTTGATTTTTGTGTGCTGGCTTCTCATTTTTGAAGTAAAAGGGTAAAGTCTATGGAGAAGACAAAATAATGGTTGGAAATAAAGTTTCAATTCTTTGAACAGTAACAAAAAATGAGCCCGCTGGGTGAGGAATTCGATAAGGAGATGCAGTATTGCCAGGCGCCCCTTTGATGGGCTTTATCTAGGGAACTACAGTACATGAAAAAACAAGTAATAAATCCTTTCATTCATCTCATCATGGGCTGTACACTCAGAGTAGACAACATGTATATAAGGAGGGCACTCTTCCCTTTTCTCCATGGAGCTTCCTGTGCTCCTTAGGACACAGTTGGGGTTGTAGGTCTTCTACTGTTCTCAAGCAGCTCATTGAAATAAACCACATGACATGAGGCTTTAAATAAAGGGCATTTTCTCCCCCATGAAACCTCAAGACCATCATAATGACTTACCTTACCAAGAAAGATTTCTTGAGTCAATCTCCTATTCCCCAAATGTCTCCTCTTGACTTTACAAGCTTGTTATGAGCTTTGCACATGTGCATGGAGATGGGACCATCTGCTACAGTCATTGGCCGTGATTTTATCTGTCATGGCTACAATGCTGGGAAGAATATAAAGGAGAAGACGGATGGAGAAAAAAAAAGACACAACTCTGAATAAAATATCTCCCTACAAAACACTATTGGGGTATTAAGGTTTTCGAGTGTGGGGAGGTAAATGTGACTTTTCACTTGGGGGTTAACGGCCCTTTAAAATCTTCATCTAAAGTTGAACAAGCATAAAGTTCTGTGCACAAGCTCACTTCCTCCTTGCAAGGTAGCCACCGAGGACAGGTTTACACCTCAGGCACAAAAATCCTGGCGCCCTTACCCAACCCCTAAACAACAGACCACGCCTATAAGCAACACCCATTCCTCTTTTTTTTGGGAAAGCTAGACTATAAAGGCCTACTGTGCCTAATGGTAATCGAGCCTGATAACGATACAATGTCTTACCCTCGCGCTCTTCATTGGCCAATCAAAACTATTACAGGGAACCTATAAAGAAAAAGACAGGAAGAACTTCTGGATCTAAAATTTTATTGCAGCTAAAACCCAACGATCAGCTGGTAGAATAAAGGGATTCACACTGTTGCATTTACCGACATAAAAAGGACCGATTCTTTGCCATAGGTTTGGTAGGAGCATTTGCGTTGCAGATACAAAACCGTCCCTTTAATTAACATTATAATAGACCGCAAGCGTCAGTGGATTAAATCCAGTACAAACGATAAGACAGTCGAGTTTTATGTTCAACGTTGTCCCATTGGTGTAAAAACTTATCCAACTCTTCATGAACTTTAACGATGGATAAAAAGCAAAACCCATTGATTAAATAGTCTGTATAAAAACCATCTGTCCTTTTACATCAGATCAGTATAAAGACAATAAATTAATCTGCGGATGTTGATACATGTTGATATTTGGGGGACCTTCGCTCTAATCTTTATTGTGCCATGGGCTATTTATAGAAGTCAAAACAAAGAGATTTATCCCAGAGAATCAATGAGCCTGGTAATTCGTGCTGTCTGTCACTGATAACAATCACAGTAGCACAATACTGAGATTTAATAAGCTCATTGGCAGCAATAACGTGCATGTTGGGAAGTCAATTCACAATATTTTTTAAATGGGGCATTACAAGCTATTCACTATTAATGAATTAGAAATATGGCAGCCAATGTTGGTTATTCTGTCATTTATATAGTAGCAAATCAGGTGATGACACACACATAAACAAAGTTGTTACAAAATGTGCATTTTAAACACTAAGCAGTGACATCATCACCTCCATTGACATCATACATCATCCAAGAGATGAGATCAGAATTACCTGTTTAAAAATACAACCCCAAATTGTTCTAAAGTGAAAGGTTTATATAGAATTATACAAGCAGATAGTATAAATAAATATCCATATAAAAATAGTCTCTTACAAATATATTTTATTCTATGGACCTTTCATCCCCCTCCCCCCAAGATACGAGATGTGTATTGGACGACCCTATGATTCCATTTTAATGGAATCCCGATGAAAGAATTTAATATTTTCCGACAATTAAATAATGGACAAAGGGGATAAGGGGGAAGATATCCTAGACAGCTAGAACTAGGCACAAACATTATAAACCATTAACCAATCGGGCCTTGCTTACAATCTTGCACCCCACAGTGTTCACACAGTGCGTCTAATCTTGGTGGGGGGGGGCGTGTTTGTCTTTGTATTTTTTTCCAGATGACGGTTATTTATTTCTTTCACCATTAAATAAATTAATAATTTCATCTATCACGTTTTGTAAATATCATTACGCAGTCTAGAAGTTACAGCGCTTTAAGAAAGGCGTCTACGGAAAGAAGGAATTTTCGTGGGAATCGCTTTGTTCCTTTTTTTTTTTTTGTTGTCTTTATTTTCTTTCCCTTCTCAAACCAATCTGCATAATCCAGTCTCTAAGGGGAAGCCACACGCCCCATTGTTAACACATTCCAGGGTTTGTTCAACAGCAGCTGCGCGTTTTTTTTTTTGGCGACTGTTACAGAACACAGGGCGACTTTCACACATTGGATTCTCTTCCTCACTGGGATGATTTGTATTGAGGGGGGGGGGGTGTCTGAGATGTGTCTCTCTCTTATTCACATTGGTATAATACTTGTTACTTTGTGTCTGTCTGAATGAGCCCATCACACTCTCACAATGAGCAAAAAGGGCTTATTCACATGGCTTCGAAGATAAGGCAGAATGCAAATTAAGGTCTTTTGCCCAAGAACAGATACATTCCCAGGGTTTAGTCAGGATTTTTCTTGGCCATATCCAGGCTCAGGGGACGTGAGAATTTGATTGGTGGTTGCCCTGCCTGTTGGCCCGTCTGCCTGTTGACCGGTCGGAAGACTTATTTACACGTGAAGACTTCTGTTTTTTCACTACAGGTGTACACTTGACGAACACACCAATGAAATTTACAGTTGCATTGCCACACCCTAGAGTACTGGTGGTGTTGTAACCTCTTCCCAACACAATCAGATCCAGCCGCTGTTTTGTGATGGGCCGTTTTGTTGCACATCCGCCCTTGCGTTCCCATGCTACCGGTGAGGGGGTCTTCGTCACAATAGTTTGGAGACTTCTCGATGTAACCAAATCCGTGTCCATGGGTTTGCGGTAGGAAGGGGCTTTTTTGATTTTGAGGAAGTGGGTCTCTTTTTCGGCTGGCTCTCACCGGCTCCCCCTGAATGGCCTGGTTGTATTTTTCTTTCAAGATGAAACCGACCTCACGGAATTTCGGAAGGGTGGTTTGGTCTCAATCTACCTCTGTCTTAAGTCTAAATACAACTTGTGCTGTGTGTGACCGAGTGGTGTGAGTGATGCGAGTGGTGCAAGTGGTGCAAATGGTGTGAGTGGTGTGAGTGAGTGGAGTGAGTGGTGTGAGTGGTGTGAGTGAGTGGTGTGAGTGAGTGGTGTGAGTGGTGTGAGTGAGTGGTGTGAGTGGTGTGAGTGAGTGGAGTGAGTGGTGTGAGTGAGTGGTGTGTTAACTATGTTACTATGTACTATATAACTAATTTAACTATATCTATTATAAAACTATTACTATTTAACTCATATACCTAGGGTATTTAATCGTATACCTGTATACTATTTAAATTATATAACTATTAACTAATATAACTATATTTTAAACTATGATAACTAATATAACTATGTAACTATGATACTAGATCAAAACTATGTAACTATGTACTTCTATAAACTATAACCTAATTAATATTTAACTATTGTAACTATATACTAGTACTTTACTATGACTATAACTATTACTATGTAACTAATAATATGTAACTATATAACTATGTAACCATATAACTATGTAACTATGTAACTATGTAACTATGTAACTATATAAACTATATAACTATGTAACTATGTACCTATGCACTATTATTATTAATGATACTATGTAACATATGTACTATATATCATGTACCTATGTAACTATATAACTATGTAACTATATAACTATGTAAACTATGTAACTATATAACATATAACTATAAGTAACTATATAACTATATAACTATCCATAATGTTAACTATGTAACTAAATACTATTAACTTATGTAACTATATAACTTATATACTATTAACTATGTTATTACTATGTAACTATGTAAGTAACTATATAACTATGTAACTATATCAACTATGTACTAATCTATATAACTGAATATAACTATGTAACTATATAATATATGTCCTATGTACTATATACTATATACCTATATAACTATTATTACTGTAACTATAATATAATGTACTACTACTATGTAACTATGTATAACTATATAACTATATATACTATACTATAAACTATGTAACTAATTACTCACTAGATAACTATTAACTTGTAACTATGTAACTATATAACTATATAACTATGTAACTATTAACCTATTAAACTATATAACTATGTAACTATGTAACTATATAACTATAATAACTTTACTATATAACTATGTAACTATATATACTATGTCAATTATGTAACTATATAACTATGTACTATGTAACTATAGGTAACTATGTCAACTATGTAACTACTATAACTATATAACTATGTACGATTTACTATAATATACTATATAACTATGTACTATTACTATGTAATATGATAACTATGTAACATACATATTTAACTATGTACTATGACTAACTATGTCAACTATGTACCTATATACTGATATACTATATAACTATATCTATGTAACTTGTAACTATGTATATATAACTATGTCCTACTATATAACTATGGTAACTTATAACTAGTAACTATTTAACTATATTAACTATGTAACTATTAACTATTAACTAATAACTATGTAACTATATAACTATGAATAACTATATACCTATATAACTAGCATTGTAACTATATAACTATGTAACTATGTAACTATTATGTAACTATATCCTACTATGTAACTATGTAACTATGTAACTATAACTATGTAACTCTACTATTAACTATATAACTAGTACTTGTAACTATGTACCTAGTAACTATGTAACTATAATACATCATATAACTATGTACTATTAACTATAACTATGTACTATGTAAACTATAATATTATATAACTATAACTTGTAACTATGTAACTATGTAAACTATTAATTATAACTATATAACTATGGAACTATGTAACTCATATAACTATGTAACTATATAATATTATATCACTATAACTATGTAACTATGTACCTATGTACTTGTAATAATATACACTATGTAACTATGTAACTATGTAACTAATGTTGTAACTATGTAACTAAGGTACTCTATAGAACTATGTAACTATGTAACTATGTAACTATTTAACTATGTAACTATGATACTATTACTAGTACTATGTAACTATGTAACTAATATAACTATGTAACATGTAACTATATATCTAATATAACTATGTAACTATATATATATACTATAACTATGTAACTATTAACTATATAACAATAACTAATATATATAACTAACTACTACGTATACAGTATATAACATGTGAACTAGGGTTCAAACCATTGGCTCCCTGGGATTATATTCTTTATTTTTCAGATGAATCTTGAGATAACATGTCGGAAAGATGACTACATGCTGCACCATTCATTTTAATGTAACATCTTTTCAGAGTCACTCTCTTTCTGTAAACCTGGCCTTTATATTTTCCAGGAAGTTGTTTGTAGTTTGGACATTGGTCACATTGTGTTAGCCAGATAATCAGGATTCTCTCTCTGCTGCTCAGTAGGATTTTCCTCTGGATGGAATGGTTGTTGAGGCAACTGGCATTGAAATGTGAATAATCCTTGTCAGGGCTACAGAAAACTCATCAATCACCAACAGCAGCCACCTACCCAAACAAACCCTTCAAATGGTATTTTTCATAGACTATTTTTTGAAGGAAGACTGCAGGCTAAAACTGACAGTGTCAAAAATAACACTTGTTTTTTGGTTTTTCTTTTTAATTTTCAAACTAACATAAACAGCAAAATCTTACAGTGCAGAAAAACTGCCTCTTCCCCTAGCTCAGTGATCTCACACATGAGTCAGTTCTGCAACCTAATAAGCCTTGAAATTGCGTCCGGATATCTGCAGTGATCTGTCCCAATCACTAAGACTGTAGATAGGTAAGTGGTGTAGGCAGATCCAGAAATGAGGAGACTCCTAGGATATCTCAATTCAGCAATCTTTATTCACACATAACATGTTTCGGACCAGGGGTCCTTTCTCAAATGTGAGGAACACAGTGAATACACCCATATATATACATAGAAACAGGAAGTGCAATCCCACTTCCTGTTGTGAGCAACAACCACTCCCCCTTCTTCTAATTCAAAGCAAAGACCAACATGGTCAGTGTTCATAAACATGAGTCCAGCAAATTCCCAAACATGGGATATGATGAAAGAGGGGAAGCGTAACAACCACTAGACCTGTGCTCCTGTAGTGGATAAATGAGGAAAAATACGGAAAAATATTCAAGCACAAAAATATCAAAATAATATCCAAAGATAATATCAAATATAAGCCAGCCCTGTGGAATTGCAACACAACGCCTACCACTATTCAAGAGCTATAAGATGCCAAAAAGGCCTACTAAAGAATAGAGTAGGATTCTCTATCCAAAACATGTACTAAATGGTTCTGCCCGAGTACGATCTACCTTAACATAGCCATACCTTGTTGAAGTGCTTATAAGCGACATGGACCGGGCAGATGATTATCTGTAAAGAACACAAAAGGCAAGGTATTAGAATATTGTCTAGATAACATTTAAAGACCAGATTCATTCAAACCATGTGGTACAAGGGTCTCTAGCAGTCTAATCCAGTAGCATTCCCTTTGTAAGAGCATTTTAACAATATTACCTCCTCTCTTGGGGTATGGATTGTCTCCAGAACAGTCCACTTGAGTTGGCTGTGTGTATGTTTCAATTCATGGAAATGCCTGGATACTGTCGTGGTCATAACCAGTACCATGTTTGAATTTCTAATGTCCCTTTGTGTTCTTTAATGCGTTCTTTAACCTCCCTTATTGTTTGTCCCACATAGCAGGTGCCACAGGGCACTTTAAGAGATATACTAACCTGTTTCGTGCTACAGGTGGCGTAGTCTCTGAGTTAATATGCGGTTCCCTTTTAACGGGTGGGGTGATGTAATCACCTTTGATAATAGAGGCACAGCATATGCAGTTTAAACAAGGGGAATGTCCTTTCTTAGGGATACCCTTGAATATAGTGCTTGTGTCATATATATCCGCTGGGCATAGGTTGTCCCTCAGTGTTTTACCTCTTTGGTAGCTGAAAAAAGGTTTATCTCCTTGAAACATCCATAGAGAATAAATCCATAGTTATCAACAGGCTGATAAAGGTGGGGCAGTGGTAGTCATGGATAGATGCCAATACATAAAAGAGGCACTTCCGCCAACTTACAATACCGGGACACTACGAACCCTTAAACAAGACCCCACCGCCTCACTATTACATGAGATCCGCCTATTTGTAACTGAAGCCTGCACTAATGGTATTATTTCCAATACAACTAAAGATTTTCTTATCACAGAACATCCTAGAAACCTGTCATGTACTTACTCCCCAAAATCCACAAATCACTGGAACACCCCGGGCCGCCCCATAGTATCGGGGATAGGCTCTGTACTCGAGCCCCTCTCCAAATTTGTGGATTTTCACACTACAACCTTATGTGAAACAATCACATCCTGCCTGCAAGACACACAGAATTGCTACAAATACTACAAGACATTAAGCCTCCCTCCAGACAAACATACATTTGGCCAGCATGGATGTACAGAGTCTATATACCTCTATACCACAAGAGGAAGGCATTGCATGTGTAGAGGAAGCACTCCTCACTACTGGTCTTCCACACCAACTTTATATTTTTTTACTTGACTGTCTGACACTAGTACTCAAAAAGAATTATTTTAGATTCGATAACACGTTCTATTGGCAAAAACAAGGGACATCAATGGGCGCTGCTGCAGTGGCTCCATCATTTGCTAATATTTTCATGCAAAATTGGAATAAGTTTTTTTAAAATCTCCTTTTGCCCCACATATAATAAATATGCCAGATATGTAGATGACATCCTGGTCATATGGAGTGGGGAGAAAGCAGAGTTCTTGGAAATGATAAATGCAGCCAACAAAGCCCACCCCACGATTAAGTTCACATACGAGATTTCGACTGAACACATTAACTTTCTTGACGTACACATTGTACTAGAAAACAACTTGCTTTCAGACATCCTTGTATAGCAAAACCACGGACAGGAATAACTACTCCTGACCAATAGTTTTCCATACACCTAAATCTTAAAAGCAATCCCTAAAAGCCAGTTTATTAGGGCAAGACGAATATCCTGACGAATCTAGATTGAGGAGGCCGCGGTTAAGGTGTTTAACAACAATTGGCTAGAGAGGGTATTCACCCCGGTTTTGACTAGAACAGAAAAAACGGTTAAAAACATTAAAGAGATACGCTTTTGAATATAAGGAAAAGGGCAATCCAACACAAAAACAACGGATCCCATTTGTATCAAGGTTCACACGCAGAGCACCACATAGAAAAATCTCACCAATACTGGCCCCTTATCCAAAAAGACAACACCTCAGCGATTTTTCAAGGATAAACCTTGTTCAGCAACCAAAGAGGTAAAACACTGAGGGACAACCTATGCCCAGCGGATATATCTGACACAAGCACTATATTCAAGGGTATCCCTAAGAAAGGGACATTCCCCTGTTTAAACTGCATATGCTGTGCCTCTATTATCAAAGGTGATTACATCACCCACCCGTTAAAAGGGAACCGCATTAAACTCAGAGACTACGCCACCTGTAGCACGAAACAGGTAGTATATCTCTTAAAGTGCCCCTGTGGCACCTGCTATGTGGGACAAACAATAAGGGAGGTTAAAGAACGCATTAAAGAACACAAAAGGGACATTAGAAATTACAAACATGGTACTGGTTATGACACGACAGTATCCAGGCATTTCCATGATTAAACATCACACAGCCAACTCAAGTGGACTGTTCTGGGACAATCCATACCCCCAAGAGAGGAGGTAATATTGTTTAAAATGCTCTTACAAAGGAATGCTACTGGATTAGACTGCTAGAAACCCTTGTACCACATGGTTTGAATGAATCTTGGTCTCTTAAATGTTATCTATGACAATATTCTAATACCTTGCCTTTTGTACTTCCTTTACAGATAATCATCTGCCCGGTCCATAGTCGCTTATAAGCACTTCAACAAGGTATGGCTATCGTTAAGGTTAGATCGTACTCCGGCGAACCATTGTACATGTTTTTGGATAGAGAATCCTACTCTATTCTTTAGTAGGCCTTTTTGCATTTCTTATAGCTCTTGAATAGTGTAGGCGTTGTGTTGCAATTCCACAGGGCTGGCTTATATTTGTATTTATCTTTGTATATTATTTTGTATATATTTTGTGCTTGAGTATTATTCCGTATTTTTCCTCATTTATCCACTACAGGAGCACAGGTCTAGTGGTTGTTACGCTTTCCCCTCTCTTCATCATATCCCCTTGTTTGGGAATTTGCTGGCACTCATGTTTTATGAACACTGACCATGTTGGTCTTTGCTTTGAATTAGAGAAGGGGGAGTGGTTTGTGCACCAACAGGAAGTGGGTTTTCACTTCCTGTTTCTATGTATAATATGGGTGTATTCACTGTGTTCCTCACATTTGAGAAAGGACCCCTGGTCCGAAACATGTTATGTGGTGAATAAAGATTGCTGAATTGAGATATCCTAGGAGTCTCCTCATTTCCTGGATCTGCCTACACCACTTACCTATCTATGATCTCACACATGCTCAGTTTACCCAGGAAGAGAGAGAGAGAGGAATTCTCCAATCAGATTCTTTGGAGGGAATAATTGTACATAAACCAAACTCTGATACAACAACTGGTTGGGCCACTTCTCTGCTGCTATGGTTCCAGGCTTTGTCTCCAAATACCACCAGGGTCTCCACTCATACCCTAAACAACATGGATTTAGACGTTGAAGGAATAGGTAATTTAGACAGTTGCAAACAGTCTGTACTGTGTAGGCTTTATTAGTAGTTTCTTTGCACCATTACATGTTTTCGGGTATCAGGTACACAGACAGACTGTATGCAATGGTCTCAATCTACCTTCTGTCTTAAGTCTAAATACAACTTGTGCTGTGTGTGACCGAGTGGTGTGAGTGATGCGATTGGTGCAAGTGGTCAAATGGTGTGAGTGGTGTGAGTGAGTGGAGTGGTGGTGTTGTGAGTGGTGTGAGTGGTGTGAGTGAGTGGTTTGAGTGGTGTGAGTGGTATGAGTGGTGCAAATGGTGTGAGTGGTGTGGGTGAGTGGAGTGAGTGGTGTGAGTGAGTGGTGTGAGTGAGTGGTGTGAGTGGTGTGAGTGAGTGGAGTGAGTGGTGTGAGTGAGTGGTGTGAGTGGTGTGAGTGAGTGGTGTGAGTGGTGTGAGTGAGTGGTGCGAGTGGTGTGAGTGGTATGAGTGGTGCAAATGGTGTGAGTGGTGTGGGTGATTGGGTGAGTGGTGTGGGTGAGTGGTGCGAGTGGTGCAAATGGTGTGAGTGGTGCGAGTGGTGCACTTGGAAAGATCAGTGTAATTACTACTCAAGCTGAATTCCCACCATGCAATCCACACATTCCAATGGTCACTATTCCAGTTACAGTAAAACTGCACACAGCAGAAGAGTTTATGTTAATAAGGCACTTGATTGACAGTTGACACCTGTATACTAAAGAAGCAAGGATGATTGTAAAGAATTATTCAGGGTTATTCAATAAATGTTCTTATCGTTTAAAACGGGGCAAATTTTGCCCCAACCAATCAGATCCTATTTAACATTTGAAAGCTAACATCTGATTGGTTGGGGCAAAATTTGCACCATTTTAAACGATAAGTTTTATTAAATCTCCCTGGTAGTTTTTAGTAATGGGAAATTTAAAAAAAAAAAAAATAATTTTTCTGTCTAGATGCCCTTTAAATTATCCAAAGAAATTGGGGTTTAAAGTGGAGCAAGGGCATTGGTTGGAAGAATTATGGATTCGGGCCTTGGGATTGTGTTAAAAATGGAGGAATGTTCAGTTGCATTTCCATCATCTTTATCTTACACTGTAATTGATTCTTACACCTAAAAACGAATAAACCAAGTTAAGGATTTAAGACGTTACTAGATCCAGTCCTAGATAAACGTAGTTCTATCTGCATGGGAAAGAAGGTTTATGTTAAAATAGAGAGTGTCGAGATTCAGTGAAAATGAGGGGTAAAGTTCCCAAAGAAATGTTTTTAGGAGATGAATTGACTTTTAAAAACCTTTTAGCAAAGCCTTGTGATATATGGAAAAGAATTCCAAAGAATTCCAAAGAATTCCAAAGAACACCCATCTCACAATTGATTAGAAACAATGTCCATTCTAATTATGTATGTTCTGTGTGTGCAGTTACACAAAATAACATTGTGTCTACCATATAAGCGCATTGTGTATGTTCCACTTGATTTTTGTGTGCTGGCTTCTCATTTTTGAAGTAAAAGGGTAAAGTCTATGGAGAAGACAAAATAATGGTTGGAAATAAAGTTTCAATTCTTTGAACAGTAACAAAAAAATGAGCCCGCTGGGTGAGGATTCGATAAGGAGATGCAGTATTGCCAGGCGCCCCTTTGATGGGCTTTATCTAGGGAACTACAGTACATGAAAAAACAAGTAATAAATCCTTTCATTCATCTCATCATGGGCTGTACACTCAGAGTAGAGCAACATGATATAAGGAGGGCAGAACTCTTCCCTGTTCTCCATGGAGCTCTCCGTGCTCCTTAGGACACAGTTGGGGTTGTAGGTCTTCTACTGTTCTCAAGCAGCTCATTGAAATAAACCACATGACATGAGGCTTTAAAGGGCATTTTCTCCCCCATGAAAACCTCAAGACCATCATAATGACTTACCTTACCAAGAAAGATTTCTTGAGTTCAATCTCCTATTCCCCAAATGTCTCCTCTTGAAGCTTTACAAGCTTGTTATGAGCTTTGCACATGTGCAGTGGAGATGGGACCATCTGCTACAGTCATTGGCCGTGATGTTATCTGTCATGGCTACAATGCTGGGAAGAATATGAAAGGAGAAGACGGATGGAGAAAAAAAAAGACAACAAACTCTGAATAAAATATCTCCCTACAGAAACACTATTGGGGTATTAAGGTTTTCGAGTGTGGGGAAGGTAAATGTGACTTTTCACTTGGGGGTTAACGGGCCCTTTAAAATCTTCATCTAAAGTTGAACAAGCATAAAGTTCTGTGCACAAGCTCACTTCCTCCGTGACAAGGTAGCCACCAGGGACAGGTTTACACCTCAGGCACAAAAATCCTGGCGCCCTTAGCCCAACCCCTAAACACAGACCACGCCTATAAGCCACACCCATTTCCTCTTTTTTTGGGAAAGACAATAGACTATAAAGGCCTACTGTGCCTAATGGTAAATCCGAGCCTGATAACGATACAATGTCTTACCTCCGCGCTCTCATTGGCCAATCAAAACTATTACAGGGAACCTATAAAGAAAAAGACAGGAAGAACTTCTGGATCTAAAATTTTATTGCAGCTAAAACCCAACTGATCAGCTGGTAGAATAAATGGATTCACACTGTTGCATTTACCGACATAAAAAGGACCGATTCTTTGCACATAGGTTGGTAGGAGCATTTGGCGTTGCAGATACAAAAACCGTCCCTTTAATTAACATTATAATAGACCGCAAGCGTCAGTGGATTAAATCCAGTACAAACGATAAGACAGTCGAGTTTTAATGTTCAACGTTGTCCCATTGGTGTAAAAACTTATCCAAACTCTTCATGAACTTTACCGATGGATAAAAAGCAAAACCCATTGATTAAAATAGTCTGTATAAAAAAACATCTGTCCATTTTACATCAGATCAGTAGTAAAGACAATAAATTAATCTGCGATGTTGATACAATGTTGATATTTGGGGGACGTCGCTCTAATCTGTATTGTGCCATGGGCTATTTATAGAAGTCAAAACAAAGAGATTTATCCCAGAGAATCAATGAGCCTGGTAATTCGGCTGCTGTCTGTCACTGATAACAATCACAGTAGCACAATACTGAGATTTAATAAGCTCATTGGCAGCAATAACGTGCATGTTGGGAAGTCAATTCACAATATTTTTTAAATGGGGCATTACAAGCTATTACATATTAATGAATATAGAAATATGGCAGCCAATGGTGGTTATTCTGTCATTTATAATAGTAGCAAATCAGGTGATGACACACACATGAAACAAAG
This sequence comes from Hymenochirus boettgeri, assembly GCA_019447015.1. Classification (NCBI taxonomy): domain Eukaryota; kingdom Metazoa; phylum Chordata; class Amphibia; order Anura; family Pipidae; genus Hymenochirus; species Hymenochirus boettgeri. The sequence continues at coordinate 213,886 of JAACNH010000295.1, read as the reverse complement.
TTGTTACAAAATGTGCATTTTAAACACTAAGCAGTGACATCATCATCCATTGACATCATACATCATCCAAGAGATGAGATCAGAATTTACCTGTTTAAAAATACAACCCCAAATTGTTCTAAAGTGAAAGGTTTATATAGAATTATACAAGCAGATAGTATAAATAAAATATCCATATAAAAATAGTCTCTTACAAAATATATTCTTTTATTCTATGGACCTTTCATTCCCCTCCCCCCAAGATACGAGATGTGATTGGACGACCCTATGATTCCATTTTAATGGAATCCCGATGAAAGAATTTAATATTTTCCGACAATTAAATAATGGACTAAAGGGGGGAAAGGATGAAATATTCCAGACAGCTAGAACTAGCAGCAAACAGTATAAACCTATTAACCAATCGGTGCCTTGCTTACAATCTTGCACCCCACATGTTCACACAGTGCGTCTAATCTTTACGGTAAAGGTTGGGGGGGCGGTTGTAATTTTTTCCAGATGACGGTTTATTTATTTCTTTCACCATTAAATAAATTAATAAATTTCATCTATCACGTTTTGTTAAATATCATTAGCAGTCTAGAAGGTTACAGCGCGTTAAGAAAGGCGTCTACGGAAAAGAAGGAAGTTTCGTGGGAATCGCTTTGTTCCTTTTTTTTTTTTTTGTTGTCTTATTTTCTTTCCCTTCTCAAACCAAATCTGCATAATCCAGTCTCTAAGGGGGAAGCCACACTGCCCCATTGTTAACACATTCCAAGGGTTTGTTCAACAGCAGCTGCGCTGTTTTTTGGCGACTGTTACAGAACACAGGGCGACTTTCACACATTGGATTCTCTTCCTCACTGGGATGATTTGTATTGAGGGGGGGGGGGTGTCTGAGATGTGTCTGCTCTTATTCACATTGGTATAATACTTGTTACTTTGTGTCTGTCTGAATGAGCCACATCACACTCTCACAATGAGCAGAAAAGGGGCTTATTCACATGGCTTCGAAGATAAGGCAGAATGCAAATTAAGGTCTTGTGCCCAAGAACAGATAACAGTTCCCAGGGTTTAGTCAGGATTTTTCTTGGCCATATCCAGGCTCAGGGGACGTGAGAATTTGATTGGTGGTTGCCCTGCCTGTTGGCCCGTCTTGCCTGTTGACCGGTCGGAAGACTTATTTACACGTGAAGACTTCTGTTTTTTCACTACAGGTGTTACACTTGACGTAACAGCACCAATGAAATTTACAGTTGCATTGCCACACCCTAGAGTACTGGTGGGTGTTGTAACCTCTTCCGCAACACATCAGATCGCAGCCGCTGTTGTGATGGGCCGTTTTGTTGCACATCCGCCCTTGCGTTCCCATGCTACCGGTGAGGGGGTCTTCGTCACAATAGTTTGGAGACTTCTCGATGTAAACCAAATCCGTGTCCATGGGTTTGCGGTAGGAAAGGGGCTTTTTGATTTTGAGGAAAGTGGGTCTCTTGTTTCGGCTGGCTCTCACCGGCTCCACCTGAATGGCCTGGTTGTATTTTTCTTTCAAGATGAAACCGACCTCACGGAATTTCGGAAGGGTGGTCCAACACGTTTTCATGGTGCAAGATCCGGAGACCCCATGACACTTACACTCCAATTTTACAGTTTCTTCCAGGACCTAATAGAAAGAAAAATCAACAAATTAACGGCTACGATAAGGATTCGCTTCAAGAACAATGAAAAAGATAAATAATCCTGGATAAATTCTAATAAATTCATCCTTTAATGGCGGCTTTAATTTAACCTTTAAGAAAAAATATTCTTTATCCCTCCTACAATGTTGTGTCTTGGACACTTTTACAGATTGGCACATGCTCAGTGAGTTTTCTAGCCCCTCCTTCTCAGAGCTGTCAGCTCATTACTGGGTGACCTGCCTGTGTGCCTGTAGACAAATCTCATTATCCTTGGTTCAATCTATGCAAGTTCTCACCAACGTTAAACCATAAGCAAACATGCAGTGTCCCTCACAGGAGAACATTTCTCAGCAGTGACACATGATCCAGCTCCCACAGTAGCCATTAGCCAAATCTCAGTCAATAGATATCTAATCACCTGAATCCAATCATCTGAATCCAATCACCTGAATCCAACCACCTTTATCCAATCACCTTTATCCAATCACCTGAATCCAATCACCTGAATCCAACCACCTTTATCCAATCACCTTTATCCAATCACCTGAATCCAATCACCTGAATCCAATTGCCTTTATCCAATCACCTGAATCCAATCACCTGAATCCAATCACCTGAATCCCAATCACCTGAATCAAATCACCTGTATCCTATCGCCTGTATCCAATCACCTTAATCCAACCACCCGAATTCCTTCACCTGAATCCAATCACCTGTATCCTATCACCTGAATCCAATTGCCTTTATCCACACCCCTGAATCAAATCACCTTGAATCCAATCACCTGAATCCAATCACCTGAATCCAATCAGCTGAATCCAATCAACTGCTAGCCTACACCTTTAATCAAATACCTGAACAAAATCAACCCTGTATCACCGTATCGACGCTTATCCAATCACCTGAATCCAACCACCCGAATTCCTTCACCTGAAATCCCATCACCTGT
>JAACNH010000295.1:173358-211172 GCA_019447015.1 Hymenochirus boettgeri | reverse complement strand
AATCCAATTGCCTTTATCCAAACACCTGAATCAAATCACCTGTATCCAATCACCTGAATCCAATCACCTGAATCCAATCAACTGCAGCCCTCACCTTTAATACAAATACCTGATCAAATCACCCTGTATCACCGTATCGACGTTATCCAATCACCTGAATCCACCCCCCGATTCCTTCACCTGAGAATCCCAATCACCTGTCCTATCACCTGAATCCAATCACCTAAATCCAGTCATCTGAATCCAATTGCCTTTATCCAAACACCTGAATCAAATCACCTGTAGACCGAGTGGCGAGATAGAGATGGAGAAATAAGTATTCCATGAAAAACGATAGCTTATTCTTTTCTCTGATGCCACACATGAATGCTTCTCAGAGTCAACAGCCTTGAGGTGAGAGTGACAACAAGGATAAGGACAGTCCTTAGCAACTCTACTTCCCATCAGGCTCTAAATATCTTACCCTGGGGAGAGAATTCCTGTGAAAAATAATTAATACCAGACGAATTGTGGCTTATATGCTGCCGTTGACGAGCATAGGGCCTGTTGGCTCATTCTATTATTTCAATAATTTTAAAAAACAACTTCTCTTCTAATTACCTAGAACGTCTAAAAAAAAACTGTGAAAATGGTAATTTCCCGTAGTATCTAACTGGCTAACCCAATATAAAATTCATGTGCTAACCCACTATAAATAAAAGTGGGAAAGTGCTCAATAATAAGAACTAGTGAATGTATTTGCACTAAACCAAAAGCGAAGACATAGTCATAGGGGCCGCTGTGTATAAAAAAAAAAACAATATACATAACTTAACGATAAGTACATGAAAATTAAAGTTGTGCTCAATGGGAAGCTCAGCTTTAAAACTGCTTTTGGCATCTTCCCACCCCCCCCAACCAAGCCCCCCCAGAGCCTACCTTTGTAGATTCCAAAGTTGTCCTGAATATTGTTTGTCCTTAGTTTGCCTGTTCAGGGCCTCCCTCCAAGATTAATCATCTACCTCATAGAGTAAGGCTCATCCTCCCGTATCACCCTCCATGCACGTGAAGAGCATACCCTCCGCACTGACGTTTGTCATCGCATGCGCTGGTGGGCTCATGCGCACCCCGCAGCGGGCCACGCACATGGAGCCTTTTACCTATTGAGGTAGTGATAAACTCGGTCGGCCAAGGACTAGCCGTTTAATCTTTATCTGCTATCATCTCCAAGAAACAGACATAAACATGTCTGCAGAACCCACTGGGAACCATCTGACAACCTACCACTATTCTTGATATGGCACCTATTTTTGAAATTATTTTTTTTTTTTTTTTAGCAAGCCAGAAATTCTAAAGATACATATGTCTGTCTGGAATGCTGTTTGCCTCTTTCTAACATTCTACATGATTTTCTGTAAAAAAATGAGCTGTTTGAGTGGAGTACTAATTAGTATAGATGAACAAAACTGGTGGGATATTCATATCGCACTGTTTCCGCGAACTTGTGAAGTTTTGAAATCCAATTCAAACCCAATCGATCAGAATTCTTCTAAAATTTTCTATTGTGTAAATGTTCCAAAATTTTGATTGAATGTTTGAATCACTTTTCGAGCAACAATTTTTTCAATCGAGTCTCTAGAATTAAAGTTTTCAATTTTTTTTCGTTGATAAGTTCAGAGTTCAATCTAACTCAGGTTCTTTTTTCAGCTACAGAATGAATGCACTACACAAAAAATATGCAATCGTTAATTATGTTACTTAAATCTGTATGTATTACAATAGCAAATTTTAAACTTGAAAAACATTTGGCTGCAGAACTACGCCATTGAAGATAGAATCTGCTTATCCAAATCGGCTTTCGCTGTCTAGGGTTAATTATTACTCCTGTCTCTCCTTTTCTAACCACATTAACTAATGTTGCAAAACTCCGCTTTTTCCTTCGCAATATAGCTACAATCCGCCGGTTCCTTTCTCCGCCCCGACACCGCGTAAATGCTTATGCATTCGCATCATCTACGTGCCTGACTATGTAACCTACTACCAATCCTCCCCCTTCAGTCTATAATTACTACACCACACGTATTGTTTACTCTCTATAAAACCGGATCCCAAATCTCCTCATGTACCAGTCAACAACCTGGCCATTAAAAGCAGCGATTGTATACAAAATCCTTCTCCTAATATTTAATTCCTTCCGCATCCTGGCTGCTCCTCCTTATATTTCCTCTCTAGTCTCCCTCAATGTTCCTGCCCCGTACCCTCCACGCTCAGCGAGCACCAGCTCCTGTCCAGACCCACACCTTTCTGCTTCCTCTCGCCTTAAACCTTCCTCTCTTGTGGTTCCCAATCCTCTGAATTCTATTCCCCTCTCTCTAACGTCAACGAAACCTCAGATTATCAGGTTTAAATCTAGCCTTTACATCCTACCTATCTGGTAACCAGCACAGTAATATGATTGTTTTATTTGCACTGCATACATCTCCACTCACTCCAGCACTTATACCCATTTCCATTGATCTGTATGTACCCCACCATAACAAGATGTAACCTACGGGGCAGATTGTTTACTCTCTCATGTGTAATTTGTTTAGAGTCATATATAGTGTGTCATGTCTGACAAGGATCATATAAACTTTATCCCATAATGTGCTATGGTCATTAAGGATGTAAGTTGGACAGTTCTGCCTAAAGCGCTTAAAAATCATTCTGAGCTTTTTCCTTAAATCTAGAAACAGGTGAATTTCCTTTGCAATGAGTAAATAGACCATAGTAGATGTATGACATGCTTATTCCTCATCTCTTAGTATGAATACCGCTCCAGAAGGGCGTTATTTGTATTTTTACATACTTCAAACACATTGCTTCTGTCTGAGTGGTGGCTCGGTGCCACTCTAACCCTCCAGTATACATTCCTGTTTCCGCCATCCTTCACTACATAACTCGACAGGCATATGCAGGTGCGGATGGCTTGTAATGAGTTTGTAATTGAAGTCTCTAGGCTCTGTCTATGTTAGTATATGTCCTCCTTTGCCGAGGGCAGGGTAGCCTGCATTTTGGCAACAAGTAAAGCGTTGCAGAAGCTAATTAATTCCAAACGTTTGGCATGCTTGCTTCGTTGCTCCTTGTAATGTTCAGTATGCAAGCAATGAGAAGGGCTGAAATAGACAGAGACATCAAAGGTAATTGTGAAATTCTGGTCTAGGAAACATGACTAGAGCATTAACCTCATTGTTTTTATAGGCCTGACTGTGCATAGATTGGAGAGTGTGATGCCACAAGCAATAAGCTCATATGTTTAAAAATGAGTTTTATTACTCTAACCGTTAAAGCTTTTAGAAGGGGGACTGTGTTTTGATTAAAGTAAAGGCACAAAAAGATATATTGGAGCCATGCTGCTCTAATGAATATACAGTAACTTCTAGAATATCACTGACAGATAAGCTGATGATATTGTACGATGCTGTTTTATAATTTAAAATATTTGCTGGGGTTTTTTTTACATCAAAGATTACCCACAGTGTTTTCAATGCTATCAAAGAGGTAGGGAGTAGAGATGTGTCCATAACACATCTTGTACAACGTGTGTTTTTGGTTTTATGACCCGTAGTTTGATAGTTTAATATTATAAAGAAACCAGTTTTATAGTTATATACACTTCATTTTACGATAAGCCAAAACAACAAAGTTTGCTTTATGATTATATTGACAATGTAACTTGCATGCAATAAAAACGAATTGACATCACCCTTCCTAAGCTGGTTCCTTACCACCAAAAAAACCTCACAAAAGTATAAAGTTCTTAATTTCCTATATGACATTTGCTTTCAACAGATGGTAGAAGTTCCTACTAGACAGAATCGTTTTTTGGATCTGGTGATAGCTAATACCCGAGCTCTTTTGGAGTGGGTATGGGAAGCTTAAGGAATCGGTGACCATATATAGTTTCATTTAATATAGGGATTGCAAAAAACTAAAGAGTGCACTGGGTTAACAAAAACTTTAACTGTTAGGAAACGCTAATTTTATGTTATCCATTAAGGATCACACCACTTTTTGTTGCCCCCCACCCCCCTCATAGACTGGGGTAATTGTTTCTAGGTAAAGATACGAGCAGATGTGGACCACTTTTCAAGGGATATTAAACCATTACATTTCTAAATTTGTACCTTTAGGACCAAGTGTAAAAAAGTATGGTTCCTTTCCTGCATGGCTTAATGCTCAGGAGTAAAAAGGGAAATGCAAAAAAAAGAAAAGGCTTTAAAATTTGGCAATCCTACGGGAACAAACATCGTAAGGGAGTATAAAAGCTGTAATAAAGAGTGCAGAAAGCATTAAACTAGCTAAAATAGAAAATGAAATACTGGTATCCGAACAAAGCAAGTCCAACCCAACATGTTTTTTAAGTATAATAATGGTAAAAAGTATGAGTTATGGAGAATGTGGGACCCTAAATAATGGGGTTGAGATGGTTTGGAGAGGATGCCGAAAAGGCTAATCGGCTAACCATCTTTTTTTTGAACTTCGGTTTCACTGTTTAGAGAATCCTAGTCCTTACAGCAGGGATTTTAATAATATGCAGGGGAGAAATGAGGAGTAATCATCCCATTGGCTGAAGGAAGATATGGTATGTACACCCATTAGACAAAGTTAATATCAATAAAGCCCAGGACCCTTATGAATACCCCTCTGATTTTTAAAAGAGCTTTCTAGACCACTGATCTAGACCAGCCTATCTAGACCACTGATTCTTATCGTTTCAGATTCACTTTGGTCCTGGGTAATGTGCCGCTGGATTGGAAAAAAGCCAATTACTAACGCAATAAGTACAAAAAAGGTAGTCGTTCACAGCCTGGTTACTATAGACCATAATCCTAAACATCAGTGGTAAGGAAAGGGGATTGGAAACTTGTTTACAGGATCATATCCTTGACTTTTGTCTCCAGAGACTCATCTTATTAGTGTATTCAGCATGGATTTATGAGAAATAGATCATGCAGATAAATGTAATTGTTTTTTACGAAGTGATAAGAAAATTGGCTTGCAGGCCAGAAGTGGATGTGGTATAACATGGGATTTTGCGAAAGCTTTTGATACGATGCCACAGAAGGCAACTAATTGTATGGAACGGTGGGGAGGACTGTTTGGCCTTGAAGAAAACATTTGTGCATGGGAGAATTGGTTATTGGATCACAACCAGGAGTGGTGGTAAATGGAGGTACATCTATGTGGGCCTAAGTTCTAAGTGGGTGCCCTTTAGGGTTCCCTTTAACGGTGGCCACTTCTTATTTTTATATCATGGTTAAATAAATGACTTGAGGGGGCCTTGAGAGAAAGTCACTGTTTTGCTGTTCCCTTAAACTATGCGAGCTTTGTAAACTTCAAATGATATGTGCAATTGGCTGCAAGCAAGACCTAGATGATTATATCAAAATGGAGCAGCAGTAATGTGGCAGAATGAGACATTCATTTGATAAATGTAAGGTGAATGCATTTAGTTTTAACAATACTTTTGCCGTGACCCTGCTCCACATAAATACTACTGTGTTAAAATGAATCACTGACTGGAAAAAAGATTTGGGGGTTCTGGTAAGATAACAGACTTTTCAACCGGCCCCCCCTATAGCAACACAGCAGCCAGCATGCTAGAGGCTAGCCAAGATATTGTCTTATATAAAGAGGGAATAGATTCAAGGAGAAAAATATTTTCTCCCTCTTTACAAGCACTGGGTAAGGCCTCATTTGGAATATGCGTGCAGTTTTTTGGAATCCCATTACAAAAGGGCATCTTTGAATGGAAGCAGTTCAGATAAGGCTACTAAAAATCATAAAGGGAATGGAGCGGTTGAACTAATGCATGCAGATTAACAAGGTAGGGCTGTTACATTTGAGAAGTGGCATTTGTGTGGGATATGATTACTTTATATAAATAGCTTAATGGGCCATACAATACACTCTCATGGTTCAGAAGTGTTACCTAATCAGAAATCAGTCATTCATATCAGAGGCCACCAATGGATATGCTTTAAAAAGGGGAACTAGATTCCTCAGACACATTGTCCCCAAGGGACAAGCGAAGTCACAAACATTCAACAAAACTGTGTCTCACTCTCCCTTTGCTGGGCCATTGGGTGATCCATGAAATAACCATGTGAGTACTAGGGGTCACTAATGTCTGCGTACAGAACTGCTCTGTAGAGCTCAACAGATAAAAACAAGGAAGTTGCAGCACTTGCTTCCTTGAAGCTGACAGCCAATCACATTATAAGCACAGAGAGCCTCCCTCTCTCCCTGACACAGAACAAGAGATTTCATGTTTTATGTTGTTCAAACACAAGTTCAAGGCCTCCTGTCCTACAACAATGATCTAATCTTTACTTTTCATACAAAATAAAGTAATCATTGTGTATTTCAAAGATAGCAGGATGTAAGAACGGAATAGAAACCTGCAACTTGTCATTTACTTACTCTGTCTTGCTAAAGCAAGCTCTTACCTCTAGGCTAAGAAGATACCATGTAAACCATTGGTAAAATGTAGAATATTGTACTAGGAACATGATGGAAACAAAAAGTAAAGGTCAGTTTGGGGATTCAAACTTGTGACTTCGAAACTGTTGTGTCTAACCTGGTGTCTTACAAGGTGATCCAACCACTGATAAACACAAAATAGGTATATCTGGGGTAGTAACCTTGTGACCACATCTGAACTGTGTATTTTTAAAACCGGTGCCCTTACCCGTCTCCCAACACTGAATTAAGCATAGAAATCCATGTTCTTTGGAAGTTTTAAAATCTTTGGGTGCTAGGAAAAGAAGTATAAAAAAATGGAATTGGAAGTCCACTGATGGGACTTTGAAAGCTCTTGTTATACCTTACCCTCAATGTTATTTTCCAGAACTCACACTGACTGGTAAATAAACTAGCAGGTCACATCAGCTTTCAAAGTCTATCGAGTGATCCCAACTATTGGTTGTGGAGACCTCTGTCATAGAAAACATTTTGTTCATAGAGACAGTGAATAACTGGACGTCAGGGGTGCAATGTGGCTCTTTTTGTACATCCAAGGGTGTGGATTTGTACCGGCAACCAACATGGAAGAAGCCTTCTTATTACAGAATCTATTTCTCACATATAACTAAATGTAACGTACCAGAAAAGATCTTACAATGTAATAGGTTGTTTCTATAGGGAGAAAAAACTTTTCACATTAGGTTTTAAAAAAATGTAAGTTTAGTTGCTTGTGAAGGTTCCCATTCATACCAGTCCTGGTATATCTGTTTTTTAATATCAATTAGATCAACTGGGCTTAAAGTTATAGTTCTTGAAGAACCGTTTTTCGCTAGTCATCTGACTAGCTTCTCAATTCAGAATGACTTTGTACAGAACCTGTGGCAACTATTTACCAAATATAAGAAAAAACTGGAAACACATCCCAATTAGCATATCATACAGCCGGTTTTTAAAGGGCATATTGTAATAGTGGGCTAAGAAGGTGTTATAGGAACCCAGGAGTAAGTGGATGACACCTGGGTTAAAATCCACTCAGAAGGAGTACACCGCTTCACAGAACACATTAATGCGGTAGACCAAAACAATCAAATTTTACAGGAAAAACGACAAACTTGCTTTCTTCTTGGATTGCTTTTGGTAAAGTCAGGGAGAATTATAAACTGGAGATAGAGGTTTACAGAAACCAACCACACATGATAGCAGTATTTGATGTTTGACTCCCATACCACCTATTAGATCACAAGCACTGGGTGTCCATCAGAACACCTGCACACAGAGCTGGGACATCCCCACAGAGCACAGAGGCAAATGCTAAAAGCCAAATGAAACATCTCAGAGGAGCCCTTAAAACTTGTGGATATACCAATCCAGACTGGTCCCTTGTCAAAGAATTAATAAGAAGAAAGAAACAGGTATCCCCCAGTTTGAAAGGAAAAGGAAGACATGAGAAAGAACATGGTCCATACCATACGTAACAGGGTCTCCAGAAATTAAGAATAATTTTTTCAATAAACACTTATCCCTAGTCTGCTTTCAACCAAATGCACCACACTGAGGCAGCAATTGGTACAATCTGAAGACCCAATACCGAACACACGATAAGCACATATCATATAAGCAGTGCCAGTGAAGAATGCCTGATTTGTCTGTGGGGGAAACCAAACAGCAACTGCATCAACGTATGGCCCAGCACAGAAGAGCAATTCCTCGGGTCAGACATCAGCCGGGAACCTGCATCTAAAGATAAGGACATACCTTTGAAGATTGTAATGTTACACTATTGGCAATGAAACGTGACTGGTTTAAGAGAGGTGGGTCAAGGAGGCCCATTTATGTGAAACTAAAGACACGCATCCTAAATCAGAGGTGGGGGTTCGACACACATAAAATGTCTGGCCCATGTACAGATGTGAACGTTTTGACACTTACCCTGGCGTATCCTAATAACACCTCTTAGCCCTATCCTCACGCCCTTAACACTTGGCTGATGATATGCAATGTGGATTTTCCAGGTACATAATTGCCACAGATTCTTGTACAAGTCCTGCTGAATTAGAGAAAGCAGGTCGGATTGACTAGCCAAAACGTCTTTCATAACTAAACTTCATGTCCAGTTGATTAATGCATACACAGATGTTAATTTTAGTTTTCTCCTTTAAGATGAAAAGAAAAGCAAGTTCATACTATAGGTTTAGAAAGGTTTCTTTACAGTGTGGAATGGTGAAACTGTGGAAACTGTCTTCCAGCAGATGTGGTAAGGCAAGTTCATTGAATAGCTTTTAAAGTGGGCTAGATAAGGTTTCTAAACTAATAATATTGATAATTTACTGGTATTTACATATCCTGCGTTCTGGTTGATCCCAGGATACTATTCTGATTGCCATTGGTGTCAGAAGACTCCCCCACCCTTTTTTTTTTTTAAGCTGGATTATTTTTTTGCTTTCCCTCTGGATCAACTGTCAAGTAAAAAGGGGGTTGAAAAGGTTGGACTTGATGGAAGCATTCTGTATTCAACCTCAATATAACTATGTATTTACCCCTCTCTATGAATTGTTCTGCAATTTGAAGGGTTATCACTTTGCCTTCAGTAGATGCTTATTAGTTTACACTGTTGTAAGGGTTAAGTTTTTGGGGAGGGTCCAGGTTTTTCCTTCATACCATGTTTTCTTGATGAGTGACAGCATCCTTTCAGTATTTCCTTTTATCATTTTAAAAAATGTAATTCAACGGGTGCAACTAATATATGATTTATTTGTGCAATAGAATATAATGATTTCAGTTGTGAGGTTGTAATGGCAGGATCTCTAAATGCTGTACTTCTTTGAGCCTGAATGAGTAGGAACAATGACAGCAAATGCTGAAATTTTTTGTGTTTGAATTTTAATGATCAGTAGCTGCCTGTGGAGTAGGTTTCAAAGTATTTTCTGAGGCATCAGGTAGCCCTTTATAGCCTGTGTGCCAAACAAATCCTAACTGGGTTTAGCTTTCATATCTAAAAACCGAAAAGGGAACAATGTAACAAGGAAAATTGCTGGAAAAATAGAAATGTTTCGTCCGCATACCTCTAGAAATCCAAAATAGCCTGAATCTGTAAATGTCTGTTAGTGTACATGAGACCTATAAGAATCTCAGAGTAAAAACCATTGCACCTGTGAACAGGTGTACTAGTGTGTTCTGGAAAATCTTAACTACTACTCTAGGGTACACACATTAGGCGATACAGTGCTGATCCGTCGGTAACTGGACTACATAATCGCTAAGTGTGTACTGCCGTTCCTATTGGTTTACATCATCACCTGGCTCGGCCGTGTCACTCAGTAGTTTCCATGATTATTCTGGCAGGGAGGTGAGGATGGGCATATCGAATTGGAAGAGCAATGTGCATCTGGTTCTGTGACTATACGCAAAGATGGGGGGGGGGAAAAAGAATTAAACCTATAATTTATCCCAATGCTTAACTTTCAAGAGGTGAGGATACAGCTATCTGTTAGTATAGCAATTTTATATCTCACAACAGGTCGGTCTACAATTTTAGCTTCATTCTCCTACAAACAAATGCTCAATTATTCATTTTAGCTCTCTTTAAAAAAACAGCCTTGCAACCTGCGTGGAATGTTTTTAGCGGTAGTCATGCAGAAGCCTAAGGTTGCTTGTCCTATAATGTTATCAAAAAACCTTCTTTGCTGTTGTCTGCTGTGTGTTATAACCATAGCAAACTTCCTGATTTCCTGTTCCTGTCCCTCCCACTACATACATTTCTTTTTTCACAGCTAGATAAAAGGTTTTGAGAGAAAATTGTCAGACAGTAAGTTACTTGTTTAGGTTAGAACGCAAAAGAGCGCAAAAAGAGTTTGTAAAGGCACATGTAAAAAAAAAGGTTAATAAACCTGTAATAATATATCAGTTATGTTTACTTTTTAAAGGCAGTCCCCACCAAAACTATAATCCCCCCAACTTACTGGCCCCACCATGAGTGTAGTTTAATCCTACCCTCACATCCTCCCAGCTCCATATAGGGTTCTCCTGTAGTCCCCCCCCCAAAGTCCCAAAAATGACTACCAGGAGGCTAGCAAGTCCATATAGGCACTGCCTGCTAGCTTGGCCTCAGGTGATTTTTTGCCATGCGTTCCTGCAGCCCCTTCTCCCCCCTCTCCCTCCCCCTACCCTCTCCCTCCCTCTCCCCTCCCGTTCTAGTAGCCCTCCCCCTAGCATAAACCCCTTCAGTAATCATTTCCCCATGTCTCCACAGCCCCACGCGCATAATTTTTTTTTTTAGAAAGCCCCCTCAAACTCTTATACTTCATTTACTTACCTCTCCTCTTTCCTCCGCGAAGTGTGCAGCTGCCCGGCAAGCCAGCGTCCTGTGATTGCTGCCATCTCACCACTCACAGACGCGGCTGCCGGCCCCCCCGCCCCCTATCTGCTTGCATATTCCTTGCAAGCAGAGGCCGGAGCGCTCAGCGGAGGATCGAGGGATGTAAAGTAGAGTTGGGGGCTTATCTAAAAAAAAATTATAGCGGTTGGGGCTGGGAGCCCAGGGTGACCTTATAAAAATGTTTTTTTTAGGTGACTAGCCCTTTAATATTATTTAAGTGATTTTAGTTCTTATTATATTACTACTACTAGCGTTTTCCTAAAAAATCTATCAACTCAATAGTGCTCAGTTATCCACTAAGTTCCTATTGCCTCCGCATATATGTCTATTAGTGCTGTGGGCCATTGAATGCCTTTCAAATGAGGCAGTTCAGAGCAAGTTTTATTGGGGTCTCAACTATTAAAATTTCGGCACGGCCACAATTTTCCCCCCATGCTTTCCATATTTATTTGTACCCCGATGACCTGGGGAATACACCCAATCATAACACCAATTATTATTATGTTTCTTTATTATTATATTAGAGGTGCTGATGCACGAGTATATGCTGACCATTTTTTATCCTTTATCCCGAGGGTAGCTAGAAGTTCCCTCCTCATTTTCATAGTAGCTTTTGGTCCTTAATGGAACAAAAATAAGTCCCTTAGGGTGTTTGTGAATGTGTCTCGACGGCTTGAGAAGGAGGTGTGTTTGGTTCAATTTATTTGAAACTACAATTACTGAAGATGTAAGTTTGATATATCTCCCTAAAGTGTTGCTAGGGTAACTCTGTTTCCATTTATTGCAGTAACAACTATTCCTTTTTCAATTCAACAAACAGTTTAATATTAAACCACAATTTTGCCAGTTATTATTTATCATCTTGAATTTTTTTACTAAAGCTTATAAACACAGGATTAAAAGGCCATGTCCACGCTTAAACAAAACAAACATGGTGACTTTTTACATTTTCTATATCTGCAACCCCAACTGCTATTATACGGCAGTTTCATTACATCATTTGTAAACAAGATATTTTAATAATCATATGCTCTTTTATACAACTGCTTTAATTAAACTTTTTAGAAGCTTGGGCATGTGCAGAGGAGGCAAGCATGAGAGTACATTTTGGATTGTGTTGTCAGCAGCCTATGACTGACTGCCAAGGGAGGAACAGCTTAACTCTGCATAAATTGAGGCTATAATTGACACGTAAATATCTGATTTGTAACTAACATCTATAATGTTCTGATATAATAATTTGGTTGGGTGTCAGGACTCAGACAGTGACCAATTTTTTGTTGCTGAAAAAATCGTAACAGAGAAAACATGGTTCTGAGTTTTATGCAATTTAATGTATCGCTAAAAATATTATAGTGGGTGTTATTGTTATAATTAGCCCTTTCTAAGACAAATTGTGAATTCTCCGTGAGACCATGATCGATTATAGGAAATGTTTCAATTTAATTATATTTTCTTTTCTCTGCATTTATCTTTTTACTAGATATCTAGGTTTATAAGTGCTACATTTTTGCTTGCCAACTAAAAAAAAATTTTGTCCGTTATATAATGTAAAAAAAAAAAGTAGAAAATTTGTGGTGACAGTCAGGTTGGAAAAAAAAACACACAACATTTTTAAAAATTGCCCAGTTTGTTGCAATAACTTGATTTTGACCAAATATTATTACTGCACCTGTCCTTTTAAACTGCATATGCATTGTTGGTTTAATCAATATACAACTTTTTTTTTTTAGAGATTTCCAAAACTACTGAAGTGCGAAGGTGTTCAATCAAATTATGCATATAATCTCTATTCCTGTTGCATGGCAGTAGTTAATGTAGATTCCCTCTTGTGCCATCCTGTTTTTCTTAGACCTCCTCTAACTTAAAAAACCTTTTTTAATTATAGGAAAGTTCCTGCTACTGCTTCTGGAAGTATTGGTAACTACACTCCACCCTGTAGTGATAACATCAGAAATTGTAAGATCGATAAAAATGATTTTTCAAGAGGAAAATAATATCTTTTACTTTCCGCAGCTCCGTATCTACTAGCTTTTATATATTTTTAGTTTCTAGCTCTGAACCTACAGACGAAGACTTTTATTTGATGTTTTTTTGATGTTTATAGTCAATGCCATAACTATTTTATTTTTTACTGGCTTATGTCCACTTCGGCATGGCTTTGGTTTACTATAGCAGTGTAACTGCTCATAATTTCTTTAATTTTTTTCTTTTGCATGATGTGTTAATGTGTACAGGCAGCGTTAATAAAATGTTTTTACTGTTGTCTTAGTAGAAAGTTCTACTGGTATTTTTTTATTGTTATGGACATTGTATGTTATTAGCTTGCCTAACATATCACTTGAAGTGGATTAGGAAAAATTGCATTGTTGATTTAATGCTACCAATATCCCTGTTTTCTTTTCTATAATCTTTCAGGTCACTGCTAGAGGATTTGGTCCACTCTTATGCAGTTTGCCTACCTGCTAAGCTTTATACTGAGCAGAGAAAATATCCAAGAGGGATCCATCCACTGTGCGCTGAATTCCTACGTATGCGCAAAACAATTTGGAAGACTTCACTGCTTCCGCTTCTTCATACGGGCCGCTCTAAACAAGAGGTTGGCTTGGTTCTTGTGCTAATAAAGACCCTCAACGCCAGCCACTTGCACATTGAGACATTTGGATTGTGAAGAGGAAACAAAAATGGAATCTGAAAACCCTCAAAATATCCTGCCCTAAAGAAAAAATGCACCAGGATCTTCAACTTTGGTTCAAAGTAAAGAGTGGTAGATCAGAGTGATGTTATGTTGCCTAATTGTGATATGCAAAAGGAAAATGATATTTTAGACAAGGTCCATAATCCGCTATCCAAAATATAAAGAACTACCAGCTTGACTTGTACCAAAGAATGTTGACAATGCCATACATGTACCTATACAGGTTTTACAATACAGCACATTCAGTGAACATAATTCTGATCTGTTCTTAAATCAGATTCCCCTTAAAACCCGATTAAAAGTGAACCTCATAAATGATGATAATGAAGAAGAGAGTATTACACTTGGCTTGTCTGTGTGATGAGACGACATTGGAGATAAAGAAGGGGATATTGAAATGGTCCAAAAACAACCTACCCTGTTATATTGATTATCAACCAAACGTAAATATCATCACCTTCCCTATTTAAGTGAAACTATTTTTTGCAAGATCAAAAGGAGTCAGTGATTTGTTCCATTCTTCTTCCCAGCTAGAGCATTTTGCTAGAGGTACCTGCATGCCCTGTGGGATAACCGGAGCAACTCAGGGTGCCACATACTGAATACACCCCATTTATTGATAAATATGATATGTCTGTGAACCTCAAAAGGATTCCCCCTAAACTATATGGTGGCAATCCCCTCTCAGGGGGTCTGGGTCATACATTGCTTTCCTAAACATGAGGTGGAACTAGACAGAGGAGTGTCTATTCCATCTTTCTCATCCAAGTCTTGTGACCAAATAAGCACTAACCGTTTGTCAATCATAACTCTGGTGTGAGCTGCTTATACAAAGAATTTTCTGAGGGGCCTAAGTGCTGCCAAAAGGGTTTTGGACAGGGAGAAGTAGCCAATCTCTTCCTAGCACTCTGCCTTTTTTCCCTTTATGTGTTTTTGTTTTATTGCCTTTTTTTTTTTTTTTGTTTTTTTTCTCCTCTTTATCCAGATGGACTTGTATCATTCCCTTGCCAGGAAGGTTGCGGCCTAACCCTATTTGGCCGACTGTGCAAATTAAAATTTGCACCCCGCCCCTCCTCCGCCATTTGGAACAAGACCAGGACTCACAGCTCATGTTCTCATACTCATATGCCAGAAGATGGTAGTGGTGGATTGATTCTCCCGGCAGCCTTCCTCTCCTTGAATTTATCATCGATCTCCCATGTTTCAAGGGTCCAAGATTTCCCACCCTGATCCATCAAGAAGTTGGTTCTATGGCATACCTCTATTTTTATTAACAAAGTAATACCACAGATAAAATGTGGCCATTCATATATGGAACCAAAATTCAAGTGATGAGTCTGGATCCATTACTTCATAAGCGACAGTGAATCGTATGGCCCTTTTCAGGACAGAGGACCGAGGGTAAAACAGAATTATGGAAAGGGGCAGTGATCTGCATATGTTCAGACACAACACTTTCCCATAACAATAATTAACTGATTGTTATCACCACTTCTTTAGTTCTTCCGTAATTTAAAACAAAAAGTAATAGTGGACACCCAACTTTTAGGATATGTAGGTCTCCCTCCCTCTGCCGGCCCCAAACGCCATATTAGTATGTACGAACCCTCCCCCGATTACTTTTACTTACCTTTGCTCGACAAAAACAACTAAACTGTTTTTACATCATTATCCCCCAAAATCCCACTTGCGGTTTTAAATCTTTTTCCCCGATTGCTCCCATGTCCTTACATGTCTATGGGGAAAGATGACAGCAATCGTTGCGTTTTGATTGTTAATGTTCCTCCTCCTTTTTTGGCAAGAACCCCACGGGTAAGCACCTACAATACATAGGACTGTAAGTTTTCATTAGTCCAAATAAGAACTTTTCACTATATATACTATTTTAAAAACATGATTTGGAGGGTTTGTTTTGTAAATGTCCACTTTTAAAACAAAAAACTGGGCACTATACCTGCTCCAATTACAACTAGATTTCAGCCACCTTTCTTAGTTGTAATTACTAATGCGAATATTTAATGATAACATTGTCCATCCATTCTGGCATAGTAAAGCCCGTCTCTCACTCCATGCAGTCAGTAAGGAATAAATGAGAATGGGACATCACAGCCAGTGCATTGACTGCTCATTATCCTTGCTGCCACCATCCTCTGCCATCAGGAGAGAACAAAAAAAAGGAACATATATTTATCATTAAAATTCTGGTATAATGAAGTTCTTTCAACTAGCTTTAAGGGAAAAACTTACAACTACTCGTTTGTTTTTAAGTAGAATTTTGCATTAAAACAAACACCATTTTAGCATATTTCCATTTCTTTGGGACATTTCACCCAGGATCTCCCTGTGGAGGCAGTCATACACGGGCCACAATTCACAGATCAGGGTATAGTTATGTGAACTTGGCAAAAGACCACTCTCATACTTTTGGTCCCCAACCTGAAGTTTGGTATGTGCACCTTTTTTTAGCCTTTTTTCATTTTCAATATTAACATTGTCAGATGGACATGAGACTTAGATATTAGTCCAATTTTTTAGCGCACTCTACCAGTTTCCCTTTTTAACCTTCGAGACCGCATCTACCTTTATCTATGTGCCATAGCTAGCCGAAACTTGCCAATTGTTGTACAATGAATTGGAGGCTGAGTATTTTGCAATAAAAGTGACACGGTTCGGCAGGGAAACGTTTGTGGTCAGAGACAGCTTGATGTAATGATTGTTTGAGGAATTGTGGTATAAAACAGTTAGGCCAACATTAATCATGTTTATATTTGGGCATGATTGCTCCTTGGCATGGCAATTTAAATTAAGGAGTGAAATTATTCGTCTTTTACGTATTAAAATGATTAGCTAAAGAATTCTTGATATTGATAGATGAGTTTAAGCATTAATTTTCCTAATACTATCAGACAAAATAGAGTAAACAGAAACAGACAGCCAAAACCATACTAGTCCTCCCCACATAAACATATCCATGCCAAAATATAATAAGCAAAAGTATAAATTGTTTCCTTCCTGCACTAATTAATTTAGAGGCCTGTAATAATGATTTTAGCCACACTATCCAACTGTGTTATGAAATGTTATTCATTAGTCCCATTTTTCCTATTACCTTTCTTCGGTGAGATAAACAGGAAAACTTCCACAATACAATCAGTATGTAACAAACTTGGCTTCAATTTGAATAAAGCTATTCAAAGTAGTTCGCGAACAGTGGATTATGTACTGGGGTGGTGGCACATGCATAGTGTTAAGAAAGGAGATTAATAGAGGACAATATTCTTATAAGAGGTGTGAGAGAAGAGCTCGGCTATAAATGAGGCAAAATCCTAAATAGCCTTTGGGTCAGTCATTTTTGGGTAGAAAAGTATCAGTTATTGCTGTCCTCTCAGCTATGGTAAGTGCTCAGGGTCATCCATGAATATTTCCTTTAGAGACAGTGCTCCGAAGCTTTGCACATCCCCCTGCTGCCTTCCATGCATTAACCCAACACCCTTTTGCCACGGCGGGAGTCTGATTGCAGTAGAAATGTAGGTGCTCCAAATCCCAATGGCTATTCACATCAAGAGGTGGAAGGTTTTGTTGTGTAATGCCGAAATCATCATGTCAGAGAGTTTACAAGCAAAGAGAAAGGATACTTAGGCATTCTGAAGCTCACAAAGACTTTACAAGGAAATGACCGGTCCAAATCTAAACAGAGATAGCCTAACAGAGGACAATTTTTGGTGGCACAAATACTTCTGTCCTCAAACCTAAAGGGATTCTGAACTGAGAATGACACTACCCTGGTTCTGGTTCTAGCAATTTTTGCCCTTGTTCATGTGAACAGCATATTGTGGACCTGTCTTAGGCTTCTTTACACACAGACATAAATCGAGCATTTCCAAGGATGTTTGCTGCAGAAAACAGTCAGGAAACGGCTAAAGAAGTTTTCAAACAACCATTTGCTGCGGGTTGTCTGAATGTAGCCTTAGTGTTCTGCAGCATGGAGGTCTTTATCTACACATTAACTATTATACTTTACTTTTTGAGAAAAAAAATTTAGCAAACAGTTGAAATTAAATTGTGTTGAACTTTTGTATTAATTATAAACATCGTACGTTGAAGAGTTTGGAAAATTGCATAAAAAGTTTTTGTAATTATTTTTGGTTTTGAGCATAATACAATTATTTTTTATTTCCATTGACCATAGGTTTTTCCTCAAACACTGGAACTACCTTAAATCCTCTTTATCCCGACTTGTTCCTTTAAGGAAACAAAATCATCAGCCAATGCATAAGTGAGTCCGTGGCAAAGAATAATAAACACCAGAGCCTTGTGCTATTTTAGTATTTGAACTCCAGGAAAGCTTGGATTATAACATTCTATGCTTGAACCTTTGTATCATAAAAAAACTTAACTAAAAACTAAAGTTCCTATATGTGAAACATAAAGCTTATTGCAAAGGAGCAAATCCTCTATCACACTGTGGGCTTAAGAACTTGATCGAAGGTGTCACAACCCATGCCTCTCAATAATGAGCCAGTAGCTCCATCCCATGAAATACATTTCAATAAAAGTTGGTCTTAATAAAAAGAAATATCCAGTTGAGGGACTATAGGTGGATTCACTGGGAAAATCAATGGTTGGACACACAAATAACATTTTTACCAAGAGGCAGTTGCAAATATAAAGCAGTGTTTTAGGTAAACTAATCTTTGACTTGAAAGCAGCTATAACCCCAAAATACTGATTCAATAAAAAGTACCATAGGCAGAAGTTAGAATTAACAATTCCTGCCTCCCAGGGAGTGGCAGCATATTAAAAGGGACAAAAATAAAAAAATTCATGGACTTTTTTACACCGTGGGGGGGGGGGGGGGCTGGTAGAAGGGGGAGACGTTCTAGGGCGATAACATTGATGCAACAGGGGGGGGCAAGGGGGGGGGCGCTTTGCAAATAAAGAAAATTGGGAGGATACCTGAACACTCCGTAGTATTTTATAGTTTCGCATCGAATCCCCTATTACAACGAAATGAAACCCCTTGCTTTATTTTATTTTTTTGGCCTTTTAACATGGGAATCAATCGTAGTCTTTTTGATTGCTAGTTATTGCTATTCAGACGCCATTATAAATTATTATGGTATTTATTTTATTGTGGATTTTAATAAGCTCTAAACATCTTCCGCATCGCTATACAATTAAATGTAATACATTCAGGCCTATGTTACTAATTATAATATTTCTAATTATATACCTATTAATTTTCAGAGTTTTTGGGTACTTTTGCATATCATTGTGTTTGTTTGAGTTTGTTTTAAATACCCTAAGTGTTGATAAGGGGGAGGAAAAAAAAAAAAAGGAACCAAAAAAAGAATAAAAAAAAGAAAACGATAAACTTTAATTCATTTTGTATTTGGACTTGCAAAATAGGTGAAGGATTGGGGCCCTCGTTATGTGCGGTTTCTGCTCGGGTTTCCGGTCGCTATAAAAAATTGCACATCTGTAGGTTAGCTCTAGATTTGGGAAAATATTCGCTCCTCTTACAGATTATAACATTACTGTTATGTTGGATTTGTCCTATTTGTGGAATGATTGGTGAAATTGTCTGCAATGAGGCCCTACTATTGCCATGGTTAAGTCAGTTTGGGCTTGTTAATGAAGACTTAAAAATGTCAAATACACAATAAATATAATAAAATTCGCATTATAGACATGGGATATAACTGTCCACAGTCAGTGCTTGAGAAAGGGATACACTTACAGTCTATGCTCTCGTTTAGTACCATACGCGATACCCATACAGCCTCACAGTCTGGAGGACCAGTGGCATATCCGTAATTCAGTTCTCTTATGCCTAGTGGTAGACCTTCCTATACCTTCGTTATACCTAGACTGCATACACTACTACCTGTCTGTTCGCAGCTATCTGGGGACGACTAAAGGGTGTGTGCTTGGTGCAAGAGCGGGGGGAGTGGTCGCAACGGACACGCCTTTAAGGGTAAACATGGTGGAGGGAGTCAGTCAGATCAATGGTGGGATACGGAGAGACTGGAATGAAGTCGCATATATACGTCGTGAGACAGACCGAGGGGATACGATTCAGCCCCAGGGCTAGTAGTTCACAAGGATGTAGCTGGACGAAGATCCAGACCTGAGAAACAGCGTAGTGATAATAATAGGCCACAGTCAGGGTTCACCAATAGAGGGAGAAAAAGGCTATCAAAGGGGACTGAGGGCAGGGGGCAAGGAAAACTCTTTAATACCATAACCACACCCGGGTACACTTACACAGCTCAAGTCCTTTATACCAGGGCTTACCTACAGTCAGTCGTTAGAACAGTGATACCTACAGTCGTCTTAGACTAGGGACAACCTACAGTCAGTCTTAAGACCAGTGATACTTACAGTCGTCTTAGACTGGGATAACCTACAGTCCAGTCCGTTAGACACACTGGGGATACGGTGTCAGGTCCTCCCACACCAGCTGTGTGTGCGCGTGGTTCGTCTCGCGCTCTTACAGTCTCTTAAAACAGGATACGCTACAGTCAGTCGTTTTATGACCAGGGATACCTGACAGTCGTCTTAAGACCAGGGATACTTACCGTCAGTCTTTCGACGCACGGATACCGACAGTCATCTTTAGACCAGGGATACTACAGTCGTTCTGTGGGACCAGAGATACTTACAGTCATTCTTTAGAACCAGGATACTTCAGTCAGTCTTTAGACCAGAGATACCCGTAAGTCTTTTAACCCAGGGATTAGCTTAACGTCCCTGTCTTAGAACCAGTGATACTTACATACAGTCAGTCTTTAGACCAGGTACTTAAAGTCGTCTTTAGACAGAGATACCTAACAGTAAGTCCTTTGACCAGGGATACTTACAGTCCGTCCTTAAGACCAGGGTACTTACCAGTCCGTTTTAGACCAGGGATATTTACAGTCAGTCTTAGACCAGGATACCTTACAGTCAGTCCCCTTGACTAGGGATCTACCGTAAGTCTTTATACCCGGATACTTACATTCAGTCTTTTAGACCAGGGATACTTACAGTCAGTCTTTAGACCATGGATACGACGTCAGTCCTTTGACTGGGATACTTACAATCAGTCTTTAGAACAGTGATACCTACAGTCATTCTTTAGATCCAGATACTTACAGTCAGTCTTTAGAACAGGGAACTTACAAGTCAGTCTTTAGACCAGGGCTACCTACAGTCATCTTTAGAACAGTGAATACCTTCGTCAGTCTTAGCCAGGGATACTACAGTCGTCCCCTTAGACCAGGGAGCGTACAGTCAGTCCTTTAGACCAGGATACGTACAGTCATCCTTTTTAGAACAGTGATACCTACAGTCAGTCGGTTTAGACTAGGGATACTTACATCAGTCTTTAGACAGGATCCCTCATCAGTCGTTCGACCAGGGATACTTACGTCGTCTTTAGACCAGGGATCTTACAGCCAGTCTTTAGAACCAGAGATACTTACAGTCAGTCTTTAAGACCAGGGATACCTAACAGTCAGTCTTAGACCCAGGGATACTTACAGTCCATCCTTTATACCAGGGAGACTTACAGTCAGTCTTTAGACCAGGGATACTTGCAGTCAGTCTTTTTAGACCAGAGATACTACAGTCATCTTAACCAGGGATACTTACAGTCAGTCTTTAACCAGGGATACTTACAGGTCATTCCTTTAGACCAGGATACTTACATTCCTTCTTTAGACCAGGGATACCACAGTCCATCTTTAGAACAGTGATAACTACAGTCATCTTTAGACTAGGGACCAACCTACAGGTCAGTCTTTAGACCAGGATACTTAACAGTCCTTCCTTTTGGACCAGGGATACTTACATCAGTCTTTAGACCAGGATACTTACAATTCAGGTCTTTATAACAGTGATACCTACAGTAAGTCTTTAGACCAGATACCTAACATTCCATTTTAAAGACGCAGGGATACTTTACATCAGTCTTAGACAACGGATACCTACATTCATCTTTAGACGCAGGGAGACCTACAGTCCAGTCTTTAGACTAGGGATCCTTACATTCGTCTTTAACCAGGGGATACTTACCGTCCATCTTTGACCAGTATCTTACCGTAGTCAAGTCTTTAGAACAGTGATACCTACAGTCAGTCTTTAGACTAGGGATACTTACATCATCTGTTAGACCCAGGGTACCTACAGTTCAGTCTTTTAGACCAGGGATACTACAGTCAGTCCCCCCCCCCCCCCCCCCTTTAGAACCGACAGATCTTACAGTCAGTCTTGACCATAGATACTTCCAGTCATCTTTAGACCAGGGATACCACAGTCAATTCTTTAGACAGGGGATCTTACAGTCAGTCTTTTTAAGACCGGGATACCTACGTCAGTCTTTAGACAGTGAATAACTACGTCAAGTCTTTAACTCGGGAACCTACTTCAGTCTTAAGACCAGTGATGACTTACAGTCAGTCTTTAGACTAGGATACCTACATCAGTCTTTAGACTAGGGATACTGACAGTCAGTCCCCCTTTTGACCAGGGATACTTACAGTCCGTCCTTAACCAGGGATACTTACAGTCCAGTCTTTTAGAACAGTGGATTATGCCTACAGTCAGTCTTTAGAACCAGGGATACCTACAGTCAGTCTTAAGACCCGGGATACTTACAGTCAGTCTTTAGACCACGGATACTATCAGTCAGTCTTTAGACCCAGGGATACCTACAGTCCGTCTTTGACTAGGGATACTTTACAGTCCAGTCTTTAGACCAGGGATACTTACAGTCAGTCTTTAGACCACAGGATACTTTACAGTCATCTTTAGAACAGTGATACCTACAGTCCAAGTCGTTAGACTAGGGATACTTACATCAGTCTTTAGACCCAGGATACTACAGTCAGTCTTTAGAACGCAGGATACTACAGTCATCTTTAGACAGGGGATACTTAACAGTCAGTCCTTAGCCAGGATACACTCCAGTCAGTCTTTAGACCACGGATACCTACAGTCAGTCTTATTCGGACACTTTCAGTTCAGTCTGTAGACCAGGGATACTTACAGTCAGTCTTTAAGACCAGGGATCCTTACATCATCTTGAACGTGATACCTACATCAGTCTTTAGACAGGATACTTACATCAGTCCTTTAGACCAGGGATACTACATCAGTCTAGACCAGGGATACTTACAGTCAGTCCTTAGACCAGGGATACTTTACCGTCAGTCGTTAGAACCAGGTACCTACAGTCCATTCTTTAGCCACGGGATTACTACCAGTCAGTCTTGAGATTAGGGAACACCTTCAGTCAGTCTTTAGACCAAGTGATACCTACCGCTCCGTCTATATAGTCTATAACTATATAACTATATAACTATGTAACTATATACTATTAACTCTGTAACTATGTAACTATTAACTATTTAACTATATAACCTATATAACTATGTTAACTGTTAACTATATAACTATGTAACTATATAACTATATAACTATATAACATGTAACGATATAACTATATAACTATATAACGATGAACTATTAACTATGTAACTATATAACTAATGTAACTATGTAACTATATAACTAATGTAACTATAACTATATTCTAGATAACTATATCAACTATATAACTATAATAACTATTTACTATATCACTCTATCACATTAACTATATAAATAATAACTATAGTAACTATGTACTATATCACTATCAGTACGTATGTAACTATATAACTATGTAACTATATAATTATGTAACTATTAACTCTGTACTATATACGATGTAACTCATGTAACTATATTCTATGTTAACTATATACTATGTAACTATATAACTATGTAACTAATAACTATGTAACTATATAACTACTTAACTTGTAAACTATAATACTAGATAATGAGGTATCTAGATAACTATATAACTATTAAACTATGTAACTCTCTACTATCTACCTATGTAACTATGTAACTATGTAACGATGTAACTATGTACTATATAACTATGTAACTATATAACTAGTAACTTATAACTTTATATAACTATATAACGATGTAACTATATTACTATGTAACTATATGACTATATAACTATGTCCTATAAACTATTAACTAATAATACTATGATATTATAATAACTATATCCTATATAACTAGTAACTATTAACTATATAACTATATACCTATAAAGCTCTATAACGAATGTAACTATATAACTATGTAACTCTCTGACTATATAACTCTGTAACTATATAACTATGAATTATATAAGTCTAACTATATCACTATATAACTATGTAAAATATATACTATATAACTATATAAATAGTACTATGTAACTATTGTAACTATAACTATCTAACTAATGTAACTAATCACCATTGTAACCTATATCATATGTAACTATATACTAATGTACCTATGTACTATGTTAACTATGTAACCATATAACTATATAACTATGTAACTAAATAACTATGTAACTATATACTAATGTACCCATATACCTAATGTAACTATGTAACCATGTAACTATGTAACTATATCACTATATAACCATGTAACTATGGTAACTATATAATTATATAACTATATATCTATGTAACTAATGTAACTATAAACTATTAACTATGTACTATATAAACTATGTAACTATATAACTATGTAACTATAATAACTATTCACTATGGACTATATAACTATGTAACTATATAACTTATAATAACTATATAACTAATTGTACTATGTAACTATATAACTATGTAATAATGTAACTATATAATTAATATAACTATTAACTATGTAACGATGTAACTACGAACTATCTAAACTATTTAACTATGTACATGTTGCTCGTGTATATATACTATATAACTATGTTGTCTAGTCCCTTCATGTACGTAGAAATATCACTGTAACATGTAACTATGACGTACTTACTACACGTTTTTATACTATATAACTATGTGAACTATAACTTATATAACTATGTAACTATAAACTATTGTAACTATGTAAACTATTAAACTATGTAACTATGTCACGTTCAACTATTAACTATATAACTATGTAACTATGTGCACTATATAACCTATGTAAATATGTAACATGTAACCATATACTATATACACTATGTAATAATAACTATGTAACTATATAACTATGTAACATATACTAGTATACTATGTTGTAACTATGTAACTATGTAACTATAAAACTTATAACTAGTAACCTATGAACTATGTAACTATATAATTATATAACTATATAACTATGTAACTATGTTATATAACTACTGAACTATGTAATATATATTGTAACTATATAACTATTAACTATGTAACTATATATTAACTATAACGTAACTATATAACTATATAACTATATAAACTATTAACTATGTAACTATATAACTATGTAATTAAACTTTATCTATATAACTATGAATGAATTGTAAGTCACTATAAATAGGACCTATGTAACTATGTAACTGTATGTAAATATAATAATCTATGTAACTATATACTATGTAACTATATAACTATATATATGTACTAGTCAACTATGTAACTAATGGTACTATGATAACTTACCTATAATCTATGTAAATATGTACTATATAATGATTACTATGAACTATGTAACTATGATAACTATTACTGTAATATGTACAGAGTACTATAACTATGTAACTATATAACTATGTAATATATAACCTATATAACTATGTAACTATAACTATGTAACTATATAACTATGTAACATGTAACTATATAACATAAAACTATTATACTATAAAACTATGTAACTATATAATATGTAACTTAATGTTAACTATAGTACTTTATAACTATATAACTATGTACTCTGTAACTATATAACTATATACTATGTCAACTATTTAACATATATACTATATATACCTATGTTAACTATGTAACTATGTAAGTACTATGATACATGTAACTAATAATATGTAACTTATGTATAACTATGTAACATGTAACTATATTTAACTATGTACTTAGACACTATGTAACTATGTGACTGACTATATATAACTATGTAACTATATAACTATTAACAATAACTATATAACTATTTAACTATTAATAGTAACTAATGTAACTATATTAACTATTATAACTATGTAACTATTATAACTATATAAATATATAACATATATAACTATGTAACTATGGTAACTATGGTAACTATGTACATAAGTAACTAAGTAACTATAATAACTATGTAACGATGTAACTATGTACAACATATAAAAAAAACATATAATCTACATAACTGAACTTCCAATAAATCCTATTTAACTATTAACTATGTAACTATGTAACTATGAACTATTAATTTAACTATATAAATACTATAAATACTTGTAACTATTAATTATTTAACATCATATACTATGTAACTTGTAACTATAGTAATCTATAAACTATATACGATTACACTATGATATGACTATGTAATATAACTATATAAACTATGTAACTATGATAATCAATATTAAACTAATAATTATAATAAACCTATGTACACACTATGTAACTATGTAACTATGTAACTATTATACTATATAACTATGTAACTATGTAAACTATATAAAGGTACTATGTAACATGTAACTATGTAAACTATGTAACTAGTTAACTAGTAAACATCGTAACTCTAATACAACTATATAACTATGTACACTATGTGTAACTATGTAACTATATAACTATGTAACTATGTAAACTATAGTACTGATATAAAGAACTATAACTATAAACTAGTACTATGTAAGCATGATGAACTATTACTATATAACTATATACTATATAACTATAACTCGTACTACAGTTAACAATAACTATGTGACTAGGGTTTCACAACCATTGGCTTCCCTGGGATTATATTCTTGATTTTTCAGATGAATCTTGATATAAACATGCTCGGAAGATTGACTACATGCTGCAACCATCATTTTAATGTAACATCTTTCAGAGTCACTCTCTTTCTGTAAACCTTGCGTATGATTTTCCAGGAGAAGTTGTTTGTAGTTTGGACATTGGTCACCATTGTGTTAGCAGATAATCAGATTCTCCTCTGCTGCTCAGTAGATTTTCCTCTGGATGGAATGGTTGTGAGGCAAAACTGCTAATGAAAATGTGAATAACCTTGTCCGGGCTACAGAAAACTCATCAATCACCCAACAGCCCAGCTACCCAACAACCCTTCACATGGTATTTTTCATAGACTAATTTTTGAAGGAAGACTGCAGGATAAAAACTGACAGTTGTCAAATAACCTTGTTTTTTTGGTTTTTCTTTTTAATTATTTCAAATAAATAAACCAGCAAACTATCTTACAGTGGCAGAAAAACTGCTCTTCCCCTAGCTCAGTGATTCTCAACATGAAGTCAGTTCTGCCAACCTAATAAGCCTTGAAAATTGCGACCGGATATCGCAGTGATTCTGTCCCCATTCACTAAGTACTTTAGATAGTAAGTGGTGTAGGCGGGGGTAGGGGGCCAATCCAGAATGAGGAGAACGCTAGAGTATCTCAATTCAAGCAATCTTTTAATTCACACATAAAATGTTTCGGACCAGGGGTCTTCTCAATGTGAGGAAACACAGTGAATACCCCATATATAACATAGAAAGGAAGTGACAATCCCAATCTCTGTTGGTGCACAAACCACTCCCCCTTCTCTAATTCAAGCAAAGACCAAACATGGTCAGTGTTCATTAAACTGGTCCAGCAAATTCCCAAACAGGGGATTATGATGACAGAGAGGTGGAAGGTACCAACCACTAGAACCCTGTGTCCTGTAGTGGATACATGAGGAAAAATACGGAAAAATATTCTTTTTAAGCACAAAATATACAAATATAATATCCAAAAGAAATACTACAAATAAAGCCAGCCCTGTGGATTTGAACAAAACGCCTACCACTATTCAAGAGCTATAAGAAAATCCAAAAAGGCCTACTAAAGATAGTAGTAGGATTGCTCTTCCAAAAACATGTACTAAATGGTTCTGCCACGGAGTCGATCTACCTTAACGAAGCCAGACCTTGTTGAAGTCTTATAAGGCGACTAGAGTGACCGGGCAGATGATTATCTGTAAGGAATCAAAAGGCAAGGTATTAGATATTGTCATAGATACACATTTTAAGAGCACCAAGGAGTCATTCAAACCATGTGGTACAAGGGTCTCTAGCAGTCTAATCCAGTAGCATTCCTTGTAAGAGCATTTTTAACATATATTACCTCCTCTCTTGGGGGTATGGATTGTCTCCAGACAGTCCACTTGAGTTGGGCTGTGTGTATGTTTCAATTCATGGAAATGCCTGGATACTGTCGTGTCATAACAGTACAGTTTGTAATTTCTATGTCCCTTTTGTGTTCTTAAATGAGTTCTTTACACCTCCCTTATGTTTGTCCCATAGAGGTGCCACAGGGGCCTTATAGAGAATATACTAGGCTTTTCGTGCTAAAGGTGGCGTGTTCTCTGAGTTTAAAATATAGCGGTTCCCTTTTAAAGCGGTGGGTGATGTAATCACCTTTGATATATAGAGGAGCAGCAATGAGTTTAAACACGGGGAATGTCCTTTCTTAAGGGTACCTGAATATAAGTGCTTGTGTCAGATATATCGCTGGGACATAGGTTGTCCTCATGTTTTTTACCTCTTTGGTAGCTGAACAAAGGTTTATCCTGAAAATCCATAGCGAATAAATCCATAGTTATCACACAGGCGGATAAAGGTGTGGCAGTGTAGTCATGATAGATGCCAATACATAAAACGATGCACTGCGCCAACTTACAATACCGTGGACACTACGAACCCATTAAACAAGACCCCACCGCACGCACTCACTATCAATGAGATTCCGCCTATTGTAACTATGAAGCCTGCACTAATGGTGATTATTTCCAATACAACAAAGATTTTTTATCAGAAATCCTAGGAACTCGTCATGTACTTACTACTCCCCCAAATCCACAATTCAACTGGAGAAACACCCCGTGCCCGCCCATAGTATCGGGTATGGCTCTGTACTCGAGCCCCTCTCCATTTGTGGATTTTGCAACCTACAACCTTATGTGAAACAATCACATCCTGCCTGCAAGACACTACAGAATTGCTACAATACTACAAGACATTAGCCTCCCTCACGACAACATAAATTTTTGGGCCAGCATTGATTACAGGTCTATTACTCTATACCACAAAGAGGAAGGCATTGCATGTTGTAGAGAAGCACTCCCTCACCTTCGTCTTCCACCCAACCTTATATATTTTTTCTTGGGACTGTCTGCACACTAGTACGCAAAAGAATTATTTAGATTCGATATACACGTTCTATGGCACAAAAAAGGACATGCAATGGGCGCTGCAGTGGCTCCATCATTTGCTAATATTTTCATGGAAAAAATTGACGAATAGGTTTTTTAAAATCTCTTTTGCCCACATATAATACAAAATATGCCAATATGTAGATGACCTCCTGGTCATATGGATGGGGAGAAAGCAGAGTTCTTGGAAATGATAAATGCAGCCAACAAAGCCCACCCCACGATTAAGTTCACATACGAGATTTCGAATCGAACACAGCTAACTTCTTGACGTACAATTGTACTAGAAACAACTTGCTCAACATACCTTGTTTGCAAAACCAAGGACAGGAATAACCTACCTCCGACCAATAGTTCCG
The DNA here is from genome assembly GCA_019447015.1 of Hymenochirus boettgeri. NCBI lineage: Eukaryota > Metazoa > Chordata > Amphibia > Anura > Pipidae > Hymenochirus > Hymenochirus boettgeri. The sequence continues at coordinate 181,926 of JAACNH010000295.1, read as the reverse complement.
TACACCCTAAAAATCTTTAAGCAATCCCATAAAAGGCCAGTTTATTAGGGCAAGACGAATATCCTTGACGAATCTAGATATGAGGAGGCCGCGGTTAAGGTGTTTTAACATTGGCTAGGAGAGGGTATTCACCCCGGGTTTTGACTAGACAGAAAAAACGGTTAAAAACCATTAAAAGAGATACGCTTTTGAAATATAAGGAAAGGGCAATACCACACCAAAACGGATCCCATTTGTATCAGGTTCAGCCGCAGAGGCAACAACATTAAAAAATCATTCAACCAAATATGGCCCCTTATCCCAAAAAGACAAACACCTCAGCTGATTGGTTCAGATAAACCTTTGTTCGAGCTACCAAAGAGGTAAAACACTGAGGGATAACCATGCCCAGCGGATATATCTGACACAAGCCTATATTCAAGGGTTATACCCTAAGAAAGGGAACATTCCCCTGTTAAAATGCATATGCTGTGCACTCTATTATCAAAGGTGATTCATCACCCACCGTTAAAAGGGAACCGAAATAAACTCAGTAGACTACGCACCTGTAGCACGAACAGGTAGTAGTATTCTCTTAAAGTGGCCCCTGTGGCACCTGCATGTTGGACAAAACAAGTAAGGGAGGGTTAAGAACGCATTAAGAACACAAAAGGGACATTAAGAAATTCAACATTGTAACTGTTATGACACGACAGTATCCAGGATATTTCCATTGAATTGAAACATACACACAGCCAACTCAAGGGGACGTTTCTGGAGACAATCCATACCCCAAGAGAGGAGGTAATATTGTTAAATGCGCTTACAAAGGGAATGCTATGGATTAGACTGCAGAAACCCTTGTACCACATGGTTGAATGAATCTTGGTCTCTAAATGTTATCTATGACATATTCTAATCCTTGCCTTTGTACTTCCTTAAGAATCATCCTGCCCGGATCCATAGGCGCTATAAGACTTCAACAAGGTATGGCTATCGTTAAGGTTAATCGCGTACTCCGGGCAGAAACCATTAGTACATGTTTGGATAGAGAAATCCTACTCTATTCTTTAGTAGGCCTTTTGGACATTTCTTATAGCACCTTGAATAGTGGTAGGCGTGTGTTGACAATTCCCAGGGCTGGTATATTGTAATGATATCTTTGTATATATTTGTATATATTTTGTGCTGTGAGTTATTATTCAGGTATTTTTCCTTCATTTATCCACACAGGATCAAGGGGGTCTAGTGGTTGTTAGGCGGGCTGTCCCTCTCGTTCATCATATCCCCATGTTATGGATTTGCTGGACTCATGTTTATGAAACATGACCATGTTGGTCTTTGCTTTGAATTCAGAAGAAGGGGAGTGGCTTTGTGTGCACCAACAGGAATGTGGATGTCACTACCTGTTTCTATTATATATTTGGGTGTAATTCACTGTTGTTTCCTCACATTGAGAAAGGACCCCTGGTCCGAAACATGTTATGTGTGAATAAAGTTGCTGATTGAGATATCCTAGGAGTCTCCCCTCATTTCTGATCTGCATTACAACACACTTACCTATCTATGATCTCACACATGCTCATTTACCAGGAGATGAGAGAGAGGAGGAATTCTCCAATCAGGTTCTTTGGAGGGCAATAATTTACAAAACCAAACACGCCTGATACAAAACAACTGGTTGGGCCACTTCTGCTGCTATGGGTTCCAGGCCTTGTCTCCAAATACCACCAGGTCTCCACTCGACCCTAAACAACATGGATTTAGACAGTTGAAGGATAATGTAGATTTAGACAGTTGCAAAAGCTGTACTGTGTAGGCTTTATTAGTAGTTTCTGCACCCCTACATGTTTGGGTTATAGGTACCAGGACAGACTGTAGAATGGTCTCAATCTTACCTCTTGCCTTAAGTCTAAATACAAACTGTCTGTGTGTGTGAACGAGTGGTGGAGTGTATGCGAGGTGAAGTGGTGCAAAGTGTGGTGTTCTTGCGTGACTGAGTGTGCAGGGGGTGAGGATGGGGGCATGTGTGTGCGTGTGTGAAGTGATTGTTCGAGTGGTGAGTGTGAGTGGTGCAATGAGTGTGGGTGAGGTGGTGGACGTGAGTGGTGTGAGTGGTGTGGAGAGTGGTTGGTGGTTTTAAGTGATGGTGGTGCAAGTGGTGTGGAGGTGAGTGGAGTGAGTGGTGTGAGTGAGTGGTGGTGAGTGGTGTAGTGTTAGTGCGTGTGAGTGGGGTTGGTGAGTGGTTGAGTTTGGCGAGTGGTGTGGGAGTGGTATGTGCTAGGTGGGTGAGTCTATAGGTGCAAATGGGTGGATGGGTGGGGGCATTGGTGAGTGGTGGGGTGATGGTGCGAGTGGTCCAAATGGTGTGAGTGGGTGCGAGTGGTGCACTTGGACAGATAAGTGGTATTACTACTCAAGCTGAATCCCCACCATGCATCCACATCATGGTCACTATTCCAGTACAGTAAACTGCACCACGCAGAAGCAGTTTATGTTAATAAGGCACTTGATTGACAGTTGACACCTGTTATACTAAAGAAGCAAGGATGATTGTGAAGAATTTATTCAGGGTTATTCATTAAATGTTCTTATCGTTTAATAAAACGGGGGCAAATTTGCCCCCCCAATCAGATCCTATTTAACATTTGAAAGCTAACATCTGATTGGTTGGGGCAAATTTGCACCATTTTAAACGATAATTTTATTAAATCTCCCTGTGTTTTTATATGGGAATTGTAAAAAAAAAAAAATAATTTTTCTGTCTAGATGCCCTTTAAATATCCAAAGAATGGGGTTTAAGTGGAGCAAGGCATGGGGGTTTGGAAGAAATTATGGCATTCGGGCCTTGGGATTGTGTTATTAAAAATGGAGGAAAATGTTCAGTTGCATTTCCATTATCTCTTTATCTACACTGTAATGATTCTTACACCAAAAACGAATAATAACAAGTAAGATTTAGACGTTACAGATACAATCATAGATAAACGAGTTCTATCTGCATGGGAAAGAAGGTTATGGTAAAATAGAGAGTAGCGAGATTTCAAGTGAAAATGAGGGGTAAAGTTCCCAAAGAAATGTTTTTAGGAAGATGATTGACTTTTAAAAAACTTTAGCAAGCTTGTGGATCATGGGAAAAGAATTCCAAGAATTCCAAGAATTCCAAAGAAACCACCTCTCACAATTGATTAGAAACCAATGTCCATTCTAATTCTGTATGTTCTGTGTGTGCAGTTAAACAAAAATAACATTGTGTCCACATAATAGCGCTTGTGTATGTCCCACTTGATTTTGTGTGCGTGCTTCTCATTTTTGAAGTACAAAGGTTAAAGTCCTATGGAGAAGACCAAAATAATGTTGGAAATAAAAGTTTCAATTCTTTGAACCGTAACAAAAAAATGACGGTCCCGAGGGTGGGATTAGATAAAGGCTAAGCAGTATTGCCAGGCGCCCCTTGATGGGCTTTTATCTAGGACGAATACAGTTTACATGAAAAAACAAGTAATAACATCCTTTCATTCATACTCATCATGGGCTGTATCACTCAGAGTAGAGTCAACATGATATAAGGAGGGCCAGAAACTCTTCCCTGTTCTCCATTGGAGCTCCCCCCTACCGTGCTCCTTAGGACCACAGTGGGGGTTGTAGGTCTTCTACTGTTCTCAAGCAGCATCATTGAAATAACCATCATGACATGAGGGCTTTAAAGGGCATTTTCCCCCCATAAACACTCAAGACCATCATAATGACATTACTCTGCCAATGAAAATTTCTTGCGCTTCATCTCCTATTCCCAACATGGCTCCTCTTGAAAGCTTTATCCAAGCTTGTTATGAGACTTTGCACATGTGCAGTGTGAGATGGGAGCATCTGCTACAGTCATTGGCCGTGGATGTATATCTGGTCATGGCTACAATGCTGGGGAAGAATATGAACGGAGAAGACGGATGGAGAAAAAAAACAAGACAACAACTCTGAATAAATATCATCTCTCTACAGTAACACTATGGGGTATTAAGGTTTCGAAGTGTGGGGCAGGTAAATGTGAACTTTTCACCTTGGGGGTTTAACGGGCCTTTAAAATCTTCATCAAGTTGAAAAGCATAACGTTCTGTGGCACAAGCTACTTCCTCCGCAAGGTGACATGTAGCCACCAGGGACAGGTTTACACCTCAGGGCACAAAAATCCTGGCGCCTCTATAGCCCAACCCCTAACACACAGACCCACTCCTATAACCACACCATTTCCTCTTGTTTGGGGAAAGACCACTAGACTATAAAGGCCTACTGTGCTATGGTAAATCCGAGTCTGATAACGATACAATGTCTTACCTCACGCGCCTTCATTGGCCCAATCAAAACTTACAGGGAAACCATCTAAAGAAGAAAAGACAGGAGAACTTTGGATCTAAAATTTTATTGCAGCTAAACCCAACTGGATCAGCTGGTGAATAAATGATTCACACTGTTGCATTTTAGCCCGACTAAAAGGACCGATTCTTTGCACATAGGTTGGTAGGGAGAGCTTTTGGCGTTGCAGATACAAAAACCGTCACCTTTAATGTACATTATAATAGACCGCAATCGTCAGGTGGATTAAATCCAGTAAAAACGATATAAGAACAGTCAGTTTTAATGTGCAACGTTGTCCACCCCTTGGTGTAAAACTTAGTCCAAACTCTTCATGAACTTTAACCGATTGGATAAAAGGAAACCATTGCCAGAACATTCAACCCTTCCACACATACAGTCTGTATAAAAAAAACATCTGTCCATTTTACATCAGACTCAGTAAGGACAATAAATTAATCTGCGTTGTTGATACAATGTTGAGTATTTGGGGGGACGTCGGCTCTATCTGTATTGTGCCATGGGGCTTTTATAGTAGACGTCAAAACAAAGAGCATTTATCCCGAGATCCAAGAGCCTGGTAATTCTGCTGCTGTTCGTCACTGTAAACAATCACAGTGCACCAATAGAGGATTTAATAAGCTCAGTGGCAGAATACGTGCATGTTGGGAAGTCAATTTCACACATATTTTTAAATGGGGCATTACAAGCTATTACATATTAATGATTATAGAAATATGGCAGCCCAATGGTGGTTTTCTGTCATTATAATGTAGCAAATCAGGGATGGACACACACATGAAACAAGTTGTTCAAAATGTGCATTAAACACTAAGCAGTGACATCATCATCCATGTGACATCATAACTCATCCAAGAGATGAGATCAGAATTTAACCTGTTAAAAATACAACCCCAAATTGTGTCTAAAGTGAAAGGTTATATAGAATATACAAGCAGATAGTATAAATAAAATATCCACTTAAAAATAGTCCTCTTACAAAATATATTTCTTTATTCTATGGACCTTGGTCCCCCTCCCCCCAAGATACGAGATGTGATTGGTACGACCCTATTGATTCCATTTTAATGGAATCCGATTGAAAGAATTTAATATTTTCGACATTAAATAATGGAACTAGATGGGGAAGATGAAATTTCCAGACAGCTGAGACTCTAGCAGCAAACGATATACCGTACTTAAACCAATCGGTTGCATTGCTTACAATCTTGCACCCCACCTGTTCACACGTGCGTCTAATCTTTACGGTAAAGTTGGGGGGGCGGCGGGTTTTTTTTTCAGATGACGTTTTTATTTATTTCTTCACCAGTAAATTAAAAAATTAAGAATTTCTCTATCCGAGTTTGTTAAATATCATTAGCAGTCTAGAAGGTTGAACAGCGCGTAAGAAGGAGTCTACTGAAAAGAAGGAAGTTTCGTGGGAATCGCTTTGTCCTTTTTTTTTTTTTTTGTTGTCTATGTTCTTTCCATTCTCAAACCAATCTCAAATGCATATCCAGTCTCTAAGGGGGAAGCCACACGCCCCATTGTTAACCACATTCCAAGGGTTTGTTACAACGCAGCTGCGATTTTTTGGCGAATGTTACAGAACACAGGAGCGACGTTCACACATTGATTCTCTTCCTCACTGGGATGATTTGTATTGAGGGGGGGGGGGTGTCTGGGTGTTCTGCTACTTATTCACATTGGTTAAATAACTTGTTACTTGTGTCTGTTGAATGAGCCACATCACACTCTCACAATGGGAAAATGGGCTGTATTCACATGGCTCGAAATAAGGCAGAATGCAAATTAAGGTCTTGTGCACCACGAACAGATAAACAGGTTCCAGTGGTTTAGTCGGATTTTCTTGGCCATATCCAGGCTCAGGGGACTTGCGAATTTGATTGGGTGGTTGCCTTGATGTTGGCCCGTCTTCCATGTTTGAACGGCTCGAAGACTTATTTACACCGTGAAGACTTCTGTTTTTTCCCTACAGGTGTTACACTTGACGTAAACAGCACCAATGAAATTACAGTTGCATTGCACACCCCTAGAGTACTGGTGGGGTGTTGTAACAATCTTCCGCAACACATCAGATCCGCAGCCGCTGTTGTGAGGGCGTGTTGTTGCACATCCGCCCTTGGTTTCCCATGCTACGGTGAGGGGGTTCGTCACAATAGTTTTGGGAGAACTTCTCGATGTAACCAAAAATCCGTTGGTTGCATGGGTTTGCGGTAGAAAAGGGGCTTTTTGATTTTGGGAAAGAGTGGGTCTCTTGTTTCGGCTGGCTCTCACCGGCTCCACCTGAATGGCCTGGTGTATTTTTCTTTCAAGATGAACCGACCCTCACGAATGTTCGAAGGGTGGTCCAACACGTTTTCATGGTGGCAAGATACCGGAGACCCCATGACACTTACTCTCAGATTTTTTTACAGTTTTTCTTACAGGACTTAATAGAAAGAAAAATCAACCAATTAACGGGTACGATAAGAATTCGCTTCAAGAACATGAAAAGATAAATAATCCTGGATAAATTCTAATAAATTCAATCCTTTAAGGCGCTTTAATTTAACTTTACGAAAAAAATTATTCTTATATCCCTCCTCTACATGTTTGGTCTTGGACACTTTTACAATTGGGCACAATGCTCAGTGGTTGTTCTAGCCCTCCTTCTCAGAGCTGTCAGACTCATTACTGGTGACCTGCCTGTGTGCTGTAGACAAATCTCATTATCTATGGTTTCAATCTATGCAATTCTCAACCAACGTTAACCAAAGCAAACAGGCAGTGTCCCGCAACAGGAGAACATTTCTCAGCAGTGACACATGATCCGCTCCCACAGTAGCCATTAGCCAAATCGCAGTCAATAGATTTAATCACCTGAATCCAATCATCTGAATCCAATCACCTGAATCCAACCACCTTATCCAATCACCTTTATCCAATCACCTTGAATCCAATCACCTGAATCCAACCAACCTTATTCCAATCACCTTTATCCAATCACCTGAATCCACTTCAACCTTGATCCAATACCTGACCATACTGATCCATCACCTATCCATCCATACATCACCTGAATCACACATCCTATCCATCAAATCCAACCACGTTCTACCTGAATCCAATCACCTGTAAGCATTCCAATTGCATCCAAATGATCAAATATCCAATCTTGATCCATACTACGCTGCAGTCCGTTCTATCAATCAACAATCCCTGTACTCCTGAACATCACTAACCACACGCCAATTCCTTCACCTGAATCCAATCACCTGTATCCTATCACACTGAATCCAATTGCCTTTTCCAACACTATCACCTGTATATCTGAAATCACCTGATCCCAATCACCAATCCGCTGAATCCATACGTACATCCATTATCAACCTGATAAACTGTAATTCGCGATCCCACAAGAATCAATCACTGTATCCAATCCCTAACATCCTGATCCATCCTGTATCATCACGAATCCATAACCTAATCCATAATAACCATGTACACAAACATAATCAAAACCTGTATCCTATCAGCCTGTATCATCATGATCAACACTGAATCCCAACAAGGCACATCCCAATCAACTTCCACTCACCTTACAGAAATCATCAATACCTGTACCTAAGCCTGTATCCCAATCTGAAATCCACTTGCACTTATCCAACCCTAATCAATCACATGTATCCATACCTGTACTCCATCACCTGATCCATCACCTAAATCCCATACTGAATACAATCATTTAAGAATATCAACGATCCATAACTATCTTCTGATCCAAATACTGATCAACTCACCTGGTAATCCTGATCACACTGTATCCAATCACTGAATCCAATCACTGTATCCAATCACCCTTAACCAATCAACCTGAATCCACAATCTGTATCCATATCACCTGAAATCCAATCATGAACTTCTAACCGGAATCCAAACACGAATCATCACTGAATCCACATGTGCCTATCCTGATCCAACACCTTAATCTCACAATAAATCACCTGTATCAACCATCCACCGGTCTACTCCAATCGCCTGTTAATCACCGACATCACACCTGAATCCATCACTGAATTCAATCAACTGTATCCAAAAACTGCTTATCAAATACCCGAATCAAACTTTACTACCATGTCTTCCTGTACCATATCAGCCTGAGATCCAATCACCTGAATCCAATCAACTGTATCCAATCCCCTTAATCCAATCACCTGAATTCCATCCTGTATCCCT
>JAACNH010000295.1:142913-173273 GCA_019447015.1 Hymenochirus boettgeri | reverse complement strand
CCTATCACCTGAATCCAATCACCTAAATCCAGTCATCTGAATCCAATCACCTTTATCTAATCACCTGAATCCAATCACCTGTATTCTATCACCTGAATCCAATTGCCTGTATCTAATCACCTGAATTCAATCAGCTGAATGCAATCAACTGTATCCAATCACCTGAATCCAATCAGCTGAATCCAATCAACTGTATCCAATCACCTGAATCCAATCAATTGTATCCAATCACCTGAATCCAATCACCTGAACTTCATCACCTGAATCCAATCACCTGAATCTAATCACCTGTATCCTATCCTGTATCCTATCACCTGAATCCAATCACCTTTATCCTTTCACCTGAATCCAATCACCTGTATCCAATCACCTGAATCCAATCATTAACTATGTTACTATGTACTATTTACTAATTTAACTATATGCTATATACACTATTTAACTCATTACCTGATTTAATCTATCTGTATACTATTTAAATTATATAACTATTTAACTAATTGTAACTATATTTTAAACTATGGATAACTAATATAACTATGTACTATGTACTAGATCACTATGTAACTATGTACCTTAAACCTTAACTAATATAGATATTTAACTATTTAACTCATATCACTATGTACTTGTACATATGTAACCATATAACTATATCACTATGTAACTAATAATATGTAACTATATACTATGTAACCATATAACTATGTATCTATGTAACTATTGTACTATTACTATATAAACTATATAACTATGTAACTATTACCTATGGCCTATTAATTATTAACTAGATCACTATGTACATATGTACTATATACTCATGTACCTATGGTACTATATACTATGTAACTATATAACTATGTAAAACTATGTAACTATATAACCATTACTATAATAACTATATAACTATATAACTATTTGTTAACTATGTAACCTATATACTATTAATTATGTAACATATAACTTATATACTATATAACTATGTTAACTATGTAACTATGTAAGTAACTATATAACTATGTAACTATATCAACTATGTTAACTTATAACTATATAACTATGTAACTATATAATAATGTCCTATGTACTATATACTATGTACCTATATAACTATTATTATGTAACTAATATAATTATCTCACTATGTAACTATGTAACTATATAACTATATAACTTCTGTAACTTGTAACTAAATGTACGTCACTAGATAACTCTGTACTTTAACTATGTAACTATATAACTATATAACTATGTAACTATCTAACCTATTTAAACTATATAACTCTGTAACTATGTAACTATATAACTATATAACTTTACTTATAACTATGTAACTATATAACTATGTCAATTATGTAACTATATCATTATATAACTATAGGAACTATGTCAACTATGTACACTCTAACTATATAACTATGTACGATTTACTATATAACTATATAACTATGTACATTACTATGTATATGTACGTAACTCTATAACTATGTACTTCTAACTATGTCAACTATGTACCTATATACCTGTAACTATATAACTATGTCCTATGTAACTCTTAACTATGTCATATATAACTATGTCCCTATATAACTATGGGTAACTTATAACTAGATAACTATTTACCTATTTAACTCTGTACATGTACTATTAACTAATAACTATGTAACTATATAACTATATAACTATATACTATATAACTCATTTAACTATTACTATGTAACTATGTAACTATGTTCATGTAACTATATCCCTATGTAACTACTGTAACTATGTAACGATATAACTAATATAACTCTTAACTATTTAACTATATAACTAGTACCTTGTAACTATGTACCTAGTAACTATGTAACTATAATACACTCTATAAATGTAAACTACTGTCACTATTTTAACTATAAACTTATGTACTATGTAAACTATAATATTATATAACTATAGACTATGTAACTATGTAACTATGTAAACTATGGTAACTCTATAACTATATAACTATGGAACTATGTAACTCATATAACTAATGTAACTATATAATTTATATCACTATAACTATGTAACTATGTACCTATGTACTTGTAATAATATACACTATATAACTATGTAACTATGTAACTATGAACTATGTAACTAGGTACCTATGAACTATGTAACTATGTAACTATGTAACTATTTAACTATTACTAGATACTATCTACTATGTACTATGTAACTATGTAACTAATATAACTACTGTAACGATGTAACTATATATCTAATAATAACTATGTAACTATATCACTATATACTATTAACTATGTAACTATGTAACTATATAACTAATAACTAATACTATATAACTAACTACTAACGTACCTACAGTATATAACGATGTGAACTAGGGGTCAAAAAACCATTGGCTCCCTGGATTATATTCTTTATTTTTTTCAGATGAATCTTGAGAATAACAGTCGGAAAGATACTACATTCTGCAGCATCCACAACATGCTGCACAACACCATTCATTTTAATGTAACCCATCTTTTCGAGTCCACTCTCTTCTGTAAACCTGGCCTTTCATATTGTCCAGAAGTTGTTTGTAGTGGACATGTGTGGTCACATTGTGTTACAATAATCAGGGATTCTCTCTCTGCTGCTCAGTAGGATTTTTCCTCTGGATTGATGGTTGTTGAGGCAACTGGCCCTTGAAATGTGAATAATCCTTGTCAGGGGCTACAGAAAACTCATCAATCACACCAACAGGACAGCCTAACCCTACCCAAACAAACCCTTCAAATGGTATTTTCTCTATAGACTATTTTTTGAAGGAAGACTGCAGGCTAAAACTGACAGTGTCGCAAAGAATACCCGTTGGTTTTTTGGTTTTTCTTTTAATTCGTTCAAACTAACATAAACAGCAAAATCTTAAGCAGTGCAGAAAAACTGCCTCTTCCCCTAGCTCAGTGATCGCACACATGAGTTCCGTTCTGCAACCTAATAAGCCCTTGAAATTGCGTCTGCGGATAGCTGCAGTGATCTGTTATCCCAATCACTAAGACTGTATATAGGTAAGTGGGTAGGCAGATCCAGAAATGAGGAGACTCCTAGGATATCTCAATTCAGCAATCTTTATTTCACATCATAACAATGTTTTTTTTCGGCCCAGGGTCCTTTCTCAATGTGAGGACACAGTGAATACACCATATATCTAGCATAGAAACAGGAAGGCCAATCCCACTTCCTGTTGTGAGCAACCAACCCACTCCCCTTCTTCTTCTAATTCAAAGCAAAGACAACATGGTCAGTGTTCATAAACAGAGTCCAGCAATTCCCAACATGGGATATGATGAATAGAGGGGAAGCGTAACACACCACTAGACCTGTGCTCCTGTAGTGGATAAATGAGAAAAATACTGAAAATATTCAAGCACAAAACATATCAAAATAATATCCAAAATAATATCCAAATATAAGCCAGCCCTGTGGAAATTGCAACACAACGCCTACCACTATTCAAGAGCTATAAGCATGCCAAAAAAAAGGCCCTACATACAGATAGAGTAGATTCTTCTATCCAAAACAGTACTAAATGGTTCTGTTTCTGCGAGTAACGATCTCACCTTAACTATAGCCATACCCTTGTTGAGTGCTTTATAAGCGACATGGACCGGGCAATGATTTATCTGTAAAGGACTTACACAAAAGGCAAGGTAATTAGAAATTGTCCTAGATAACACTTTAATAGACCACGATCATTCAAACCATGTGGTACAAAGGGTCTCTAGCAGTCTAAATTCCAGTAGGCATTTTCCCTTTGTAGAGCATTTTAAGCAATATTACCTCCTCCTTGGGGTATTGATTGTCTCCAGAACATGTCCCTTGAGTTGGCTGTGTGTATGTTTCAATTCATGGAAATGCCTGGTACTGTCGGGTCATAACCAGTTACCATGGTTTTGAATTTCTAATGTCCCTTTGTGTTCTTTAATGGCGTTCTTTAACCTCCCTTATTGTTTGTCCCAACAAGCAGGTCCACAGGGCACTTATAAGAGATATACTAACCTGTTTCGTTGCTACAGGTGGCGTGTCCTGAGTTAATATGCGGTTCGCCTTTTAACGGGTGGGGTGATGTATCACCTTTGATAATAGAGGACAGCATATGCCAGTTTTAAACACAGGGGAATGTCACTTCTTAGGGTACCCTGAATATAGTGCTTGTGTCCGAATTATCCGCTGGGCTATTAGGTTTGTCCCTCAGTGTTTTCTCTTTGTGTAGCTGAAAAAAGGTTTTCTCCTTGAAACATCCATAGAGAATAAATCCATAGTTATCAACAGGCTGATAAAGGTGGGGCAGGTGGGTAGTCCTGGATAGATGCCATACATAAAAGAGGCGACTTCCGCCAACTTACAATACCGGGGACACTACGAACCCTTAACAAGACCCCACCGCCTCACTATTACATGAGTCCGCCTATTTGTAACTGAAGCCTGCACTAATGGTATTATTTCCATACAACTAAGATTTTCTTATCACGAACATCCTATGAACCATTCTGTACTTACATTCCCCAACATCCACAATCACTGGAACACCCCGGGCCGCCCATATATCGGGGGATAGGCTCCCCCCTTTTACTCGAGCCCCTCTCCAAATTTTGTGGATTTTCACACCTACAACCTTATGTGAAACATCAACAATCCTGCCTGCAACACGACAGAATTGCTACAAATACTACAAGACATTAAGCCTCCCTCCGACAAACATACTTTGGCCAGCATGGATGTACAGAGTCTATCTAACCTCCCTATACACAAGAGGAAGGATTGCATGTGTAAGAGGAAGCACTCCTCACTACTGGTCTTCCACAACCAACTTTATATTTTTTTTACTTGACTGTCTACACTATACTCAAAAAGAATATTTTAGATTCGTAACACGTTCTAAATTGGCAAACAGAGGGACATCAATAGGGCGCTGGCTGCAGTGGCTCCACTTTGCTAATATTTTTTCCCATGCAAACATTGCGAAAATGTTTTTTTAAAATCTCCCTTTTGCCCGCCACATATAATAACATATGCCAGATATGTAGATGACAATCCTGGTCATATGGAGTGGGGAGAAAGCAGAGTTTCTTGGAAATGATAAATGCAGCCAACAAAGCCCACCCCAGCGATTAATTCACTACAGATTTCGACTGAACACATTAACTTTCTTGACGTACACATTGTACTAGAAAACAACTTGCTGCTTCAGAAACTCCTTGTATAGGCAAAACCCACGGACAGGAAATACCTACTACTCCTGACCAATAGTTTCCATACACCTAAATCTTAAAAGCAATCCCAAAGCCAGTTTATTAGGGCAAGAACGAATATCCGTGACGAATCTAGATCTGAGGAGGCCGCGGTTAGGTGGTTTAACAACAATTGGTATGAGAGGGTATCACCCCGGTTTTGACTAGAACAGAAAAAACGTTAAAAACATTAAAGAGATACGCTTTTAATATAGGAAGGGCAATCCAACCAAAAACAACGGATCCCATTTGTATCAAGGTTCATCACGCGAGCACCACATAGAAAACATCCTCACCAATCTGGCCCCTTATCCAAAAACAACACCTCAGCGATTTTTCAAGGATAACCGTTGTTGCAGCGAAAACCAAAGAGGTTAAAACACTGAGGGAGAACCATGCCCAGGCCAAGCGATATATCTGACAAAGCACTATAGTCAAGGGTTCCCTAAAAAGGGACTTCCCGCCTGTTTAAAAACTGCATTGCTGTGCCTCTATTATCAAAGGTGATTCCACATCACCCACCCGTTAAAAAAAGGGAACCGTCATCAACTCAGAGACTAGCCACCCTGTAGTCAACGAACAGGTAGTATATCTCTAAAGTGCCCCTGTGGCACCTGCTATGTGGACAAAAATAAGGGAGCGTTAAAGAACCGCATTAAAGAACACAAAAGGGACATTAGAAATTACAAACATGGTACTGGTTATGACACGACAAGATCCAGGCATTTTCCATGACTTAAACATCACACAGCACAACTCAGTGGATGTTCTGGCGACAATCCATACCCCCAAGAGAGGAGTAATATTGTTTAAATGCTCTTAACAAAAGGAATGCTACTGGATTAGACTGCTAGAAACCCTGTACCACATGGTTTGAATGATCTTGGTCTCTTAATGTTATCCTATGACAAATATTCTAATACCTTGCCTTTTGTAAATTTCCTTACAGATAACTCATCTGCCCGGGTCCATAGTCGCTTTAGCTCACTTCAACAAAGGTATGCTATCGTTAAGTTAGATCGTACTCCGGCGAACGCATTCGTACATTTTTTGGATAGAGAATCCCTACTCTATTCTTTAGTTAGCCTTTTTGCATTTCTTATAAGCTCTTGAATAGTTTTAGGCGTTGTGTTTGCAATTCCCAGGGCTGGCTTATATTTGTATTTATCTTATGTATATTATTTGTATATATTTTGTGCTTGAGTAATTATTCCGTAGTTTTTTCCTCATTACCACTACAGGAGCACCGGTCTAGTGGTTTGTTAACCTTTCCCCTCTTTCACATCATATCCCCCTTTTTGGGATTTGCTGGCCTCATGTTTTATGACACGGACCCATGTTGGTCTTTGCTGTGAATTAGAGAAGGGGAGTGGTTTGGCCCCAACAGGAGTGGGTTTTCACTGGTCCTGTTTCTCATGTGTATAATATGGGTGTATTCACTGTGTTCCTCACATTTGAGAACAGGACCCCCTGGTCCGAAACCATGTTATGTGGGAATAAAGAATTGCTGATTGAGATATCCAGGAGTCTCCTCATTTCCTGGATCTTCCTTACACCACTTACCTATCTATGATCTCACCATGCTCAGTTTAAAAACCCAGGAAGAGAGAGAAGAGAGGAATTTTCTCCAATCAGATTCTTTGGAGGGGAATAATTGTACATAACCAAACTCTATTACACAACTGGTTGGGGGCCACTTCTCCCTTCTGCTGCTATGGTTCCAGGCTTTGTCTCCAACATCCACAGGGTCTCCACTCATCCCTAAACAACATGGATTTTAGACCGTTGAAGGAATAGGTATATTTAGACAGAGTTTGCAACAGTCCTGTACTGTGTAGGCTTTTTAGTAGTCTTCTTTCTGCACCATTACAACATGTTTTCGGGTATCAGTACACAGACAGACTGTATGCAATGTCTCAATCTACCTTCTGTCTTAAGTCTAAATACCACTTGTGCTGTGGTGGTGACCGGTGGTGGTGAGTGATGCGATTGGTGCAAGTGGTTCAAATGGTGTGAGTTGGTTTTAGTGAGTGGAGTGGTGGTGGGAGGTGGTTGTGAGTGAGTGGTGTTAGTGAGGTGGGTGTAGTGGTGTGAAGTGAGTGGTTCGAGTGGTGTGAGTGGTATTAGTGGTGCAAATGGTGTGAGTGGTGTGGGTTGAGTGAGTGAGTGTGTGGTGAGTGGTTGAGTGAAGTGGTGTGTTGGTGGTGAGTGCGTGGAGTGAGTGGTGTGAGTGAGTGGTGTGCGTGGTGTGAGTGATGGTTGTGCAGTGGTGTGCAGTGAGTGGGCGAGTGGTGTGCAGTGGTTGAGTGGTGGCCAACTGGTGGTGCTTGGTGTGGTGCTTGGGTGCGTGGTGGGTTGGGTGAGTGGTTGCGAGTGGTGCAAATTTTTTTTGGTGTGAGTGTGCGAGTGGGTGCAACTTGAAAGATCATGTAATTACTAACTCCAGCTGAATTCACCACCATGCAATCCACACATTCCAATGGTCCCTATCCAGTGTACAGTAAAACTGCACACAGCAATAAGAGTTTATTTAATAAGCACTTGCTTTGACAGTTAGACAACCTGTATACTAAAGAAGCAAGGATGATTGTAGAATTATTCAGGGTTATTCCAATAAATGTTCTTATCGTTTAAAACGGGGCAAAATTTTGCCCTCAACCCATCAGATCCTATTTAACATTTGAAAGCTAACATCTGATTGGTTGGGGCACAATTTGCACCATTTTAACGATAAGTTTTTTTAATTAAATCTCCCTGGTGTGTTTAGTAATGGGAACTTTAAAAAAAAAAAACAATAATTTTTCTGTCTATATTGCCCTTTAAATTATCCAAAGAAATTGGGGTTTAAAGTGGAGCAGGGCATTGGTTGGAAGAAATATTGATTCGGAGGGGCCTTGGGATTTGGTTAAACATGGCTGAATGTTCAGGTTGCAATTTCCATCATCTTTATCTTTACACCTGTAATTGCATTCTTACACCTAAAAACTATAAACCAAGTAAGGATTTTAAGACGTTACTAGTCCAGTCCTAGATAAACGTGTTCTATCTGCATGGGAAAGCAGTTTCTGTTAAAATAGGAGTGTCGAGATTCATTGAAAATGAGGGGTAAAGTTCCCAAAGAATGTTTTTAGGAGATGAATTGATTGACTTTTTAAAACCTTTTATTAGCAAAGCCTTTGTGATTAATGGAAAGAATTCCTAAAGAATTCCAAGAATTCCAAAGAACACCCATCTCACCTTGATTGAAACAATGTCATTCTAATTAATGTATGTTCTGTGTGGGTTCAGTTTACAAAATAACATTGTGTCTACCATATAGCGCATTGTGTATGTTCCAACTTGATTTTTTGTGGTGCTGGCTTCTCATTTTTGAATAAAAGGGTAAGTCTATGGGAGAGAGAACAAAATAATGGGTTGGAAATAAAAAGTTTCAATTCTTTGAACATAACAAAAAAATGAGCCCCCCCGCTGGGTGAGGATGTCCGATAAGGAGATGCAGTATTGCCAGGCGCCCCGCCCTTTGATGGGCCTTATCTAGGGAACTACAGTACTTAAAAAACAAGTAATAATCCTTTCATTCATCTCATCATGGGCTGTACACTCCAGTAGAAGCACATGAGATTAAGGAGGGCAGAACTCTTCCCTGTTCTCCATGGGCTCCATCCGTGCTCCTTAGGACACAGTGGGGTTGTGTCTTCTAACTGTTCTCAAGCAGGCTCATTGAAATAAACCACATGACATGAGGCTTTAAAAGGGCATTTTTCCCCCAATGAACACCTCAAGACATCATATGACTTCCTTAAACCAAGAAAGAATTCTTGAGTTCAATCTCCTATTCCCCAAATGTCTCCTCTTGATGCTTTACAAGCTTGTTATGAGCTTGTTGTCACATGTGCAGTGGAGATGGGACCATCTGCTACAGTCATTGGCCCGATGTTATCTGTCATGGCTACAATGCTGGGAAGAATATGAAGATAAACGGATTGTAAAAAAAAGACAACACACTCTGATAAAATATCTCCCTACAGAACCACTATTGGGTATTAAGGTTTTCGAGTGGGGGAAGGTAAAATGTTACTTTTCACTTGGGGTTAACGTGCCCTTTAAAATCTTCATCTAAAGTTGAACAAGGCATAAAGTTCTGTGCACAAGCCTCCCTCCTCCGTGACAAGGTAGCCACCAGGGACAGGTTACACCTCAGGCCCAAAAATCCTGGCGCCCATTCGCCCAACCCCTCAACACAGACCACGCCTATAAGCCACCCCATTTCCCCTTTTTTTTTGGGGAAGACAATAACTTAAGGGCCTACTGTGCCTAATGGTAAATCCGAGCCTGAACGATACAATGTCTTACCTCCGGCTCTCTCATTGGCCAATCAAAACTATTACAGGGACCCTATAAGAAAAACGACGAATAACTTCTGATCAAAATTTATGCAGCTAAAACCACAACTGATCAGCTGTAGAATAATGGATCAACACTGTTGCTTTACCGACATAACAAGGACCGATTCTTTGGCACATAGTTTGGTAGGAGCATTTGCGTGGCGATCCAAAAACCGTCCCTTTAAATAACATTATAATAGACCGTCAAGCGTCATTGGTTAAAAATCCAGTACAACGAACACAGTCGAGGTTTTAATGTTTCAACTCAAACGTTGTCCCCATTGGTGTAAAACCTTACCAAACCTCATGAACTTTAACCGATGTATAAAAAGCAAACCCTTGATTCAAATAGTCTGTATAAAAAAAACAATCTGTCCATTTTACATATCAGATCAGTAGTAAAGACAATAACTTAATCTGCGATGTTTGAATAAAATGTTATATTTTGGGGGACTTCGCTCTAATCGTATTGTGTGCCCTGGGCTATTTATATAAGTCAAAACAAAGAGATTTATCCCAGCGAATCATGAGCCTGGTAATGTCGGCTGCTGTCTGTCACGGATAACAATCACAGTAGCACAATCTGGATTATAAGCTCATTGGCATTCAATAACGTGCATGTTGGGAAGTCAATTCACAATATTTTTTAAAGGGGGGGGCATTACAAGCTATTACTATTAATGAATATAGAAATATGCAGCCAAGGTGGTTATTCTGCTGTCTGTCATTTATAAATAGTCGCAAATCAGGTGATGAACCCACCTGAACAAGTTGTTACAAAATGTGGCATTTTAAACCTAAACAGTGACATCATCATCCATTGACATCTACATCCTCCAAGAGATGAGATCAGAATTTACCTGTTTAAAAAACACCCAAATTGTTCTAAAGTGAAAGGTTTATATAGAAATTATCCAAGCCTAGTAGAAAATAAAATATCCATATAAAAATAGTCCTCTTACAAAATATATTCTTTAATTCTAATGGGACCTTTCTTCCCTCCCCCCAAGATACGAGATGTGATTGGACGACCCTTGATTCCATTTAATGGAACCCGATGAAAGATTTAATATTTTCCGACAATTAATAATGGACTAAAGGTGGGAAGGATGAAATATTCCAGACAGCTAGAAACTAGCAGCAAACATTATAAACCATAACCATCGTGCCTTGCTTAACAATCTTGCAACCCGCAACTGTTCACACCAGTGGCGTCTAATCTTTACGTAAAGGTTTGGGGGGGCGGTTTATTTTTTTTCTCAGAATGACGGTTTATTTATTTCTTTTCATCATTCACCATTACCTAAATTATAATTTCATCTATCACTTTGTAAATATCATTCGCATTCTAGAAGGTTTACAGCGCGTTAAGACGGCGTCTTACGGAAAAGAGGAAGTTTCGTGGGAATCGCTTTGTTCCTTTTTTTTTTTTTTGTTGTCTTTATTTTCTTTCCCTCCTCAAACCAACAATCTTGCATAATCCAGTCCTCTAAGGGGGAAGCCACACGGCCCCTTGTTAACACATTTCCAAGGGTTTTGGTTCAACCGCAGCTGCCGCTTTTTTTGCGACTGTTACAAGAACACAGGGCGACTTTTCACACATTGGATTCTCTTCCTCACTGGGATGATTTGTATTTGAGGGGGGGGGGTGTCTGAGATGTGTCTGCTCTTATTCACATTGTATAAAAATACTTGTTACTACTTGTGTCTGTCTGAATGAGCCACACCACTCTCACAATGAGCATAAAAGGGGCTTTATTCACATGGCTTCGAAGATAAGGCCAGAATGCATTAAGGTCTTGTGCCCAAGAACAGATAACCTTCCCAGGGTTTAGTCGATTTTTCTTGTCCTATCCAGGCTCATCATGGGATTGAAAGTTTGATTGGTGGTTGCCCTGCTGTTGGCCCGCCTTTTGGCCTGTTGACCCGGTCGGAAGACTTATTTACACTTGAAGACTTCTGTTTTTTCACTACAGGTGTTAACCTTGACGGACAGCACCAATGAAAATTTCCAGTTTGGCATATGCCACACCCTAGAGTACTGGTGGGGTTTGTAACCTCTTCAAAAACGCAAACACTCAGATCGCAGCCGCCGCTGTTGTGATGGGCCGTTTTGTTGCACATCCGCCCTTTCGCCTTCCCATGCTAACCCGTGAGGGGTCTTCGTCACACATAAGTTTTGAGACTTCTCGATGTAACCAAATCCGTGTCCCTGGGTTTGCGGTAGAAAGGGGCTTTTTGATTTTTGAGGAAGTGGGTCTCTTGTTTCGGCTGGCCTCTCACCGGCTCCACCGAAATGGCCTGGTTGGTATTTTCTTTCAAGATGAACCGACCTCACGGAATTTTTCGGAGGGTGGTCCAACAACACGTTTTAGGATGCAAGATCCGGAGACCCCATTACACTACACTCCAATTTTACAGTTTCGTCCCGGTGACCTAATGAAAGAAATCACAAATTACCGGCTACGATAAGGATTCGCTTTCAAGAACCATGAAAAGATAAATACTCCTGGATAAATTCTAATAAATTTCATCCTTAAGTTAATGGCGGTTTTGCTTTAATTTAACCTTTAAGAAAAAATATTCTTTATATCCTCCTACACAATTTGTGTCTTGGACACTTTTACAGATTGGCACATCTCATTGCGTTTTCTTTTAGCCCCTCCTTCTCAGACTGTCAGCTCATACTGGGTGACCTGCCTTTGTTGCCTGTAGAGCAAATCTCATTTCCTTGTTCAATCTATGCAAGTTCTCACCAACGTTAAACGAACCATAAGAACATGCAGGTCCCTACAGAGAACATTTCCAGCAGTGACACATGATCCAGCTCCCACAGTAGCCCTTAGCCAATCTCAGTCAAAGATCTCTAATCACCCATGAATCCAATCATCTGAATCCAATCACCCTGAATCGCACCACCTTTATCCAATCATCACCTTTATCCAATCACCTGAATCCATCACCTGAATCCAAAACCACCTTTATCAATCACCTTTTATCCAATCACCTGAATCAATCATCCACATCAACCTGAATCCATGTCCGTTATCCAATCACCTTGATCCATCGACCTGAATCCAATCACCTGAATCCAATCACCTGAATCCAATCACCCTGTCAAATCACTGTATCCCTTCGCCTGTATCCAATCACCTAATCCACCACCCCGAATTCTTCACCTGAATCCAATCACCTGTATCCTATCACCTGAAATCCAATTGCCTTTATCCAACACCTGATCAATCACCTGTATCCAATCACCTGAAGCCAATCACCTTAACCATCAGCCTAATCCATCACTGTAAATCCGATCACCTTTATCAAATACCTGAATCAATCACCTGTATCCTATCGCTGGTTCCATCACCTGAATCCACCACCCGAATTCCTTCCCTGAATCCCATCACCTGTATCCTATCACCTATCCAATTGCCCTTATCCAACCACCTGATCAAATCACCTGTATCCTATCACCTGTAATCCAATCAACGAACCAATCACCTGAATCCAATCAGCTGACTCCAATCACCTGTATCCGATCACCTTTAATCCAAATCCTGAATCAATCACCTGTATCCTATCGCCTGTATCCAATCACCCTGAATCCAATCAACTGTATCCAATCCCCCTAAGCCAATCACCTGAATTCCATCCTGTATCCTATCACCGGAATCCAGCACCAAGCCAGTCAATCTAATCCAATTGCCTCTTATCCAAACACCTGAATCAATCACCTGTTCCGTCCCTGTATCCAATCACCTGAAGTGAATGCAGCGCGGGGTTGGTCAATCAGATCAGCGTAATCCAATCAACTGTATCCAGCAGGGGACCTTTATCCAATACCTGAAGTGCAAATCACCTTGTATCTATCGCCTGTACCAATCAACCTTAATCCAATCAACTGTAATCCATTCCCCTGTAATCGCACTGGCTCCCGGGGGCCTGACATTCCCTCCTGTTATCACCCTATCACCTGAATCCAAATCACCTAAATCCAGTCATCTTATCCAATCACTTTATCGAAATCAACCTGAATCCAATCACCTGTATTCTAATCACCTGAATCCCAATTGCCTGTATCTAATCAACTGAATTCAATCAGGTCACCTGAATCCAATCACCTGTATCCAATCACCTGAATCCAATCAACTGCATCCTATCACCTGAATCCAATCGCCTGTATCCAATCACCTGAATCCAATCACCTGAATCCAATCACCTGATTAACTATGTTACTATGTACTATTTACTAATTTAACTATATGCTATATACACTATTTAACTCATTACCTGATTTAATCTATCTGTATACTATTTAAATTATATAACTATTTAACTAATTGTAACTATATTTTAAACTATGGATAACTAATATAACTATGTACTATGTACTAGATCACTATGTAACTATGTACCTTAAACCTTAACTAATATAGATATTTAACTATTTAACTCATATCACTATGTACTTGTACATATGTAACCATATAACTATATCACTATGTAACTAATAATATGTAACTATATACTATGTAACCATATAACTATGTATCTATGTAACTATTGTACTATTACTATATAAACTATATAACTATGTAACTATTACCTATGGCCTATTAATTATTAACTAGATCACTATGTACATATGTACTATATACTCATGTACCTATGGTACTATATACTATGTAACTATATAACTATGTAAAACTATGTAACTATATAACCATTACTATAATAACTATATAACTATATAACTATTTGTTAACTATGTAACCTATATACTATTAATTATGTAACATATAACTTATATACTATATAACTATGTTAACTATGTAACTATGTAAGTAACTATATAACTATGTAACTATATCAACTATGTTAACTTATAACTATATAACTATGTAACTATATAATAATGTCCTATGTACTATATACTATGTACCTATATAACTATTATTATGTAACTAATATAATTATCTCACTATGTAACTATGTAACTATATAACTATATAACTTCTGTAACTTGTAACTAAATGTACGTCACTAGATAACTCTGTACTTTAACTATGTAACTATATAACTATATAACTATGTAACTATCTAACCTATTTAAACTATATAACTCTGTAACTATGTAACTATATAACTATATAACTTTACTTATAACTATGTAACTATATAACTATGTCAATTATGTAACTATATCATTATATAACTATAGGAACTATGTCAACTATGTACACTCTAACTATATAACTATGTACGATTTACTATATAACTATATAACTATGTACATTACTATGTATATGTACGTAACTCTATAACTATGTACTTCTAACTATGTCAACTATGTACCTATATACCTGTAACTATATAACTATGTCCTATGTAACTCTTAACTATGTCATATATAACTATGTCCCTATATAACTATGGGTAACTTATAACTAGATAACTATTTACCTATTTAACTCTGTACATGTACTATTAACTAATAACTATGTAACTATATAACTATATAACTATATACTATATAACTCATTTAACTATTACTATGTAACTATGTAACTATGTTCATGTAACTATATCCCTATGTAACTACTGTAACTATGTAACGATATAACTAATATAACTCTTAACTATTTAACTATATAACTAGTACCTTGTAACTATGTACCTAGTAACTATGTAACTATAATACACTCTATAAATGTAAACTACTGTCACTATTTTAACTATAAACTTATGTACTATGTAAACTATAATATTATATAACTATAGACTATGTAACTATGTAACTATGTAAACTATGGTAACTCTATAACTATATAACTATGGAACTATGTAACTCATATAACTAATGTAACTATATAATTTATATCACTATAACTATGTAACTATGTACCTATGTACTTGTAATAATATACACTATATAACTATGTAACTATGTAACTATGAACTATGTAACTAGGTACCTATGAACTATGTAACTATGTAACTATGTAACTATTTAACTATTACTAGATACTATCTACTATGTACTATGTAACTATGTAACTAATATAACTACTGTAACGATGTAACTATATATCTAATAATAACTATGTAACTATATCACTATATACTATTAACTATGTAACTATGTAACTATATAACTAATAACTAATACTATATAACTAACTACTAACGTACCTACAGTATATAACGATGTGAACTAGGGGTCAAAAAACCATTGGCTCCCTGGATTATATTCTTTATTTTTTTCAGATGAATCTTGAGAATAACAGTCGGAAAGATACTACATTCTGCAGCATCCACAACATGCTGCACAACACCATTCATTTTAATGTAACCCATCTTTTCGAGTCCACTCTCTTCTGTAAACCTGGCCTTTCATATTGTCCAGAAGTTGTTTGTAGTGGACATGTGTGGTCACATTGTGTTACAATAATCAGGGATTCTCTCTCTGCTGCTCAGTAGGATTTTTCCTCTGGATTGATGGTTGTTGAGGCAACTGGCCCTTGAAATGTGAATAATCCTTGTCAGGGGCTACAGAAAACTCATCAATCACACCAACAGGACAGCCTAACCCTACCCAAACAAACCCTTCAAATGGTATTTTCTCTATAGACTATTTTTTGAAGGAAGACTGCAGGCTAAAACTGACAGTGTCGCAAAGAATACCCGTTGGTTTTTTGGTTTTTCTTTTAATTCGTTCAAACTAACATAAACAGCAAAATCTTAAGCAGTGCAGAAAAACTGCCTCTTCCCCTAGCTCAGTGATCGCACACATGAGTTCCGTTCTGCAACCTAATAAGCCCTTGAAATTGCGTCTGCGGATAGCTGCAGTGATCTGTTATCCCAATCACTAAGACTGTATATAGGTAAGTGGGTAGGCAGATCCAGAAATGAGGAGACTCCTAGGATATCTCAATTCAGCAATCTTTATTTCACATCATAACAATGTTTTTTTTCGGCCCAGGGTCCTTTCTCAATGTGAGGACACAGTGAATACACCATATATCTAGCATAGAAACAGGAAGGCCAATCCCACTTCCTGTTGTGAGCAACCAACCCACTCCCCTTCTTCTTCTAATTCAAAGCAAAGACAACATGGTCAGTGTTCATAAACAGAGTCCAGCAATTCCCAACATGGGATATGATGAATAGAGGGGAAGCGTAACACACCACTAGACCTGTGCTCCTGTAGTGGATAAATGAGAAAAATACTGAAAATATTCAAGCACAAAACATATCAAAATAATATCCAAAATAATATCCAAATATAAGCCAGCCCTGTGGAAATTGCAACACAACGCCTACCACTATTCAAGAGCTATAAGCATGCCAAAAAAAAGGCCCTACATACAGATAGAGTAGATTCTTCTATCCAAAACAGTACTAAATGGTTCTGTTTCTGCGAGTAACGATCTCACCTTAACTATAGCCATACCCTTGTTGAGTGCTTTATAAGCGACATGGACCGGGCAATGATTTATCTGTAAAGGACTTACACAAAAGGCAAGGTAATTAGAAATTGTCCTAGATAACACTTTAATAGACCACGATCATTCAAACCATGTGGTACAAAGGGTCTCTAGCAGTCTAAATTCCAGTAGGCATTTTCCCTTTGTAGAGCATTTTAAGCAATATTACCTCCTCCTTGGGGTATTGATTGTCTCCAGAACATGTCCCTTGAGTTGGCTGTGTGTATGTTTCAATTCATGGAAATGCCTGGTACTGTCGGGTCATAACCAGTTACCATGGTTTTGAATTTCTAATGTCCCTTTGTGTTCTTTAATGGCGTTCTTTAACCTCCCTTATTGTTTGTCCCAACAAGCAGGTCCACAGGGCACTTATAAGAGATATACTAACCTGTTTCGTTGCTACAGGTGGCGTGTCCTGAGTTAATATGCGGTTCGCCTTTTAACGGGTGGGGTGATGTATCACCTTTGATAATAGAGGACAGCATATGCCAGTTTTAAACACAGGGGAATGTCACTTCTTAGGGTACCCTGAATATAGTGCTTGTGTCCGAATTATCCGCTGGGCTATTAGGTTTGTCCCTCAGTGTTTTCTCTTTGTGTAGCTGAAAAAAGGTTTTCTCCTTGAAACATCCATAGAGAATAAATCCATAGTTATCAACAGGCTGATAAAGGTGGGGCAGGTGGGTAGTCCTGGATAGATGCCATACATAAAAGAGGCGACTTCCGCCAACTTACAATACCGGGGACACTACGAACCCTTAACAAGACCCCACCGCCTCACTATTACATGAGTCCGCCTATTTGTAACTGAAGCCTGCACTAATGGTATTATTTCCATACAACTAAGATTTTCTTATCACGAACATCCTATGAACCATTCTGTACTTACATTCCCCAACATCCACAATCACTGGAACACCCCGGGCCGCCCATATATCGGGGGATAGGCTCCCCCCTTTTACTCGAGCCCCTCTCCAAATTTTGTGGATTTTCACACCTACAACCTTATGTGAAACATCAACAATCCTGCCTGCAACACGACAGAATTGCTACAAATACTACAAGACATTAAGCCTCCCTCCGACAAACATACTTTGGCCAGCATGGATGTACAGAGTCTATCTAACCTCCCTATACACAAGAGGAAGGATTGCATGTGTAAGAGGAAGCACTCCTCACTACTGGTCTTCCACAACCAACTTTATATTTTTTTTACTTGACTGTCTACACTATACTCAAAAAGAATATTTTAGATTCGTAACACGTTCTAAATTGGCAAACAGAGGGACATCAATAGGGCGCTGGCTGCAGTGGCTCCACTTTGCTAATATTTTTTCCCATGCAAACATTGCGAAAATGTTTTTTTAAAATCTCCCTTTTGCCCGCCACATATAATAACATATGCCAGATATGTAGATGACAATCCTGGTCATATGGAGTGGGGAGAAAGCAGAGTTTCTTGGAAATGATAAATGCAGCCAACAAAGCCCACCCCAGCGATTAATTCACTACAGATTTCGACTGAACACATTAACTTTCTTGACGTACACATTGTACTAGAAAACAACTTGCTGCTTCAGAAACTCCTTGTATAGGCAAAACCCACGGACAGGAAATACCTACTACTCCTGACCAATAGTTTCCATACACCTAAATCTTAAAAGCAATCCCAAAGCCAGTTTATTAGGGCAAGAACGAATATCCGTGACGAATCTAGATCTGAGGAGGCCGCGGTTAGGTGGTTTAACAACAATTGGTATGAGAGGGTATCACCCCGGTTTTGACTAGAACAGAAAAAACGTTAAAAACATTAAAGAGATACGCTTTTAATATAGGAAGGGCAATCCAACCAAAAACAACGGATCCCATTTGTATCAAGGTTCATCACGCGAGCACCACATAGAAAACATCCTCACCAATCTGGCCCCTTATCCAAAAACAACACCTCAGCGATTTTTCAAGGATAACCGTTGTTGCAGCGAAAACCAAAGAGGTTAAAACACTGAGGGAGAACCATGCCCAGGCCAAGCGATATATCTGACAAAGCACTATAGTCAAGGGTTCCCTAAAAAGGGACTTCCCGCCTGTTTAAAAACTGCATTGCTGTGCCTCTATTATCAAAGGTGATTCCACATCACCCACCCGTTAAAAAAAGGGAACCGTCATCAACTCAGAGACTAGCCACCCTGTAGTCAACGAACAGGTAGTATATCTCTAAAGTGCCCCTGTGGCACCTGCTATGTGGACAAAAATAAGGGAGCGTTAAAGAACCGCATTAAAGAACACAAAAGGGACATTAGAAATTACAAACATGGTACTGGTTATGACACGACAAGATCCAGGCATTTTCCATGACTTAAACATCACACAGCACAACTCAGTGGATGTTCTGGCGACAATCCATACCCCCAAGAGAGGAGTAATATTGTTTAAATGCTCTTAACAAAAGGAATGCTACTGGATTAGACTGCTAGAAACCCTGTACCACATGGTTTGAATGATCTTGGTCTCTTAATGTTATCCTATGACAAATATTCTAATACCTTGCCTTTTGTAAATTTCCTTACAGATAACTCATCTGCCCGGGTCCATAGTCGCTTTAGCTCACTTCAACAAAGGTATGCTATCGTTAAGTTAGATCGTACTCCGGCGAACGCATTCGTACATTTTTTGGATAGAGAATCCCTACTCTATTCTTTAGTTAGCCTTTTTGCATTTCTTATAAGCTCTTGAATAGTTTTAGGCGTTGTGTTTGCAATTCCCAGGGCTGGCTTATATTTGTATTTATCTTATGTATATTATTTGTATATATTTTGTGCTTGAGTAATTATTCCGTAGTTTTTTCCTCATTACCACTACAGGAGCACCGGTCTAGTGGTTTGTTAACCTTTCCCCTCTTTCACATCATATCCCCCTTTTTGGGATTTGCTGGCCTCATGTTTTATGACACGGACCCATGTTGGTCTTTGCTGTGAATTAGAGAAGGGGAGTGGTTTGGCCCCAACAGGAGTGGGTTTTCACTGGTCCTGTTTCTCATGTGTATAATATGGGTGTATTCACTGTGTTCCTCACATTTGAGAACAGGACCCCCTGGTCCGAAACCATGTTATGTGGGAATAAAGAATTGCTGATTGAGATATCCAGGAGTCTCCTCATTTCCTGGATCTTCCTTACACCACTTACCTATCTATGATCTCACCATGCTCAGTTTAAAAACCCAGGAAGAGAGAGAAGAGAGGAATTTTCTCCAATCAGATTCTTTGGAGGGGAATAATTGTACATAACCAAACTCTATTACACAACTGGTTGGGGGCCACTTCTCCCTTCTGCTGCTATGGTTCCAGGCTTTGTCTCCAACATCCACAGGGTCTCCACTCATCCCTAAACAACATGGATTTTAGACCGTTGAAGGAATAGGTATATTTAGACAGAGTTTGCAACAGTCCTGTACTGTGTAGGCTTTTTAGTAGTCTTCTTTCTGCACCATTACAACATGTTTTCGGGTATCAGTACACAGACAGACTGTATGCAATGTCTCAATCTACCTTCTGTCTTAAGTCTAAATACCACTTGTGCTGTGGTGGTGACCGGTGGTGGTGAGTGATGCGATTGGTGCAAGTGGTTCAAATGGTGTGAGTTGGTTTTAGTGAGTGGAGTGGTGGTGGGAGGTGGTTGTGAGTGAGTGGTGTTAGTGAGGTGGGTGTAGTGGTGTGAAGTGAGTGGTTCGAGTGGTGTGAGTGGTATTAGTGGTGCAAATGGTGTGAGTGGTGTGGGTTGAGTGAGTGAGTGTGTGGTGAGTGGTTGAGTGAAGTGGTGTGTTGGTGGTGAGTGCGTGGAGTGAGTGGTGTGAGTGAGTGGTGTGCGTGGTGTGAGTGATGGTTGTGCAGTGGTGTGCAGTGAGTGGGCGAGTGGTGTGCAGTGGTTGAGTGGTGGCCAACTGGTGGTGCTTGGTGTGGTGCTTGGGTGCGTGGTGGGTTGGGTGAGTGGTTGCGAGTGGTGCAAATTTTTTTTGGTGTGAGTGTGCGAGTGGGTGCAACTTGAAAGATCATGTAATTACTAACTCCAGCTGAATTCACCACCATGCAATCCACACATTCCAATGGTCCCTATCCAGTGTACAGTAAAACTGCACACAGCAATAAGAGTTTATTTAATAAGCACTTGCTTTGACAGTTAGACAACCTGTATACTAAAGAAGCAAGGATGATTGTAGAATTATTCAGGGTTATTCCAATAAATGTTCTTATCGTTTAAAACGGGGCAAAATTTTGCCCTCAACCCATCAGATCCTATTTAACATTTGAAAGCTAACATCTGATTGGTTGGGGCACAATTTGCACCATTTTAACGATAAGTTTTTTTAATTAAATCTCCCTGGTGTGTTTAGTAATGGGAACTTTAAAAAAAAAAAACAATAATTTTTCTGTCTATATTGCCCTTTAAATTATCCAAAGAAATTGGGGTTTAAAGTGGAGCAGGGCATTGGTTGGAAGAAATATTGATTCGGAGGGGCCTTGGGATTTGGTTAAACATGGCTGAATGTTCAGGTTGCAATTTCCATCATCTTTATCTTTACACCTGTAATTGCATTCTTACACCTAAAAACTATAAACCAAGTAAGGATTTTAAGACGTTACTAGTCCAGTCCTAGATAAACGTGTTCTATCTGCATGGGAAAGCAGTTTCTGTTAAAATAGGAGTGTCGAGATTCATTGAAAATGAGGGGTAAAGTTCCCAAAGAATGTTTTTAGGAGATGAATTGATTGACTTTTTAAAACCTTTTATTAGCAAAGCCTTTGTGATTAATGGAAAGAATTCCTAAAGAATTCCAAGAATTCCAAAGAACACCCATCTCACCTTGATTGAAACAATGTCATTCTAATTAATGTATGTTCTGTGTGGGTTCAGTTTACAAAATAACATTGTGTCTACCATATAGCGCATTGTGTATGTTCCAACTTGATTTTTTGTGGTGCTGGCTTCTCATTTTTGAATAAAAGGGTAAGTCTATGGGAGAGAGAACAAAATAATGGGTTGGAAATAAAAAGTTTCAATTCTTTGAACATAACAAAAAAATGAGCCCCCCCGCTGGGTGAGGATGTCCGATAAGGAGATGCAGTATTGCCAGGCGCCCCGCCCTTTGATGGGCCTTATCTAGGGAACTACAGTACTTAAAAAACAAGTAATAATCCTTTCATTCATCTCATCATGGGCTGTACACTCCAGTAGAAGCACATGAGATTAAGGAGGGCAGAACTCTTCCCTGTTCTCCATGGGCTCCATCCGTGCTCCTTAGGACACAGTGGGGTTGTGTCTTCTAACTGTTCTCAAGCAGGCTCATTGAAATAAACCACATGACATGAGGCTTTAAAAGGGCATTTTTCCCCCAATGAACACCTCAAGACATCATATGACTTCCTTAAACCAAGAAAGAATTCTTGAGTTCAATCTCCTATTCCCCAAATGTCTCCTCTTGATGCTTTACAAGCTTGTTATGAGCTTGTTGTCACATGTGCAGTGGAGATGGGACCATCTGCTACAGTCATTGGCCCGATGTTATCTGTCATGGCTACAATGCTGGGAAGAATATGAAGATAAACGGATTGTAAAAAAAAGACAACACACTCTGATAAAATATCTCCCTACAGAACCACTATTGGGTATTAAGGTTTTCGAGTGGGGGAAGGTAAAATGTTACTTTTCACTTGGGGTTAACGTGCCCTTTAAAATCTTCATCTAAAGTTGAACAAGGCATAAAGTTCTGTGCACAAGCCTCCCTCCTCCGTGACAAGGTAGCCACCAGGGACAGGTTACACCTCAGGCCCAAAAATCCTGGCGCCCATTCGCCCAACCCCTCAACACAGACCACGCCTATAAGCCACCCCATTTCCCCTTTTTTTTTGGGGAAGACAATAACTTAAGGGCCTACTGTGCCTAATGGTAAATCCGAGCCTGAACGATACAATGTCTTACCTCCGGCTCTCTCATTGGCCAATCAAAACTATTACAGGGACCCTATAAGAAAAACGACGAATAACTTCTGATCAAAATTTATGCAGCTAAAACCACAACTGATCAGCTGTAGAATAATGGATCAACACTGTTGCTTTACCGACATAACAAGGACCGATTCTTTGGCACATAGTTTGGTAGGAGCATTTGCGTGGCGATCCAAAAACCGTCCCTTTAAATAACATTATAATAGACCGTCAAGCGTCATTGGTTAAAAATCCAGTACAACGAACACAGTCGAGGTTTTAATGTTTCAACTCAAACGTTGTCCCCATTGGTGTAAAACCTTACCAAACCTCATGAACTTTAACCGATGTATAAAAAGCAAACCCTTGATTCAAATAGTCTGTATAAAAAAAACAATCTGTCCATTTTACATATCAGATCAGTAGTAAAGACAATAACTTAATCTGCGATGTTTGAATAAAATGTTATATTTTGGGGGACTTCGCTCTAATCGTATTGTGTGCCCTGGGCTATTTATATAAGTCAAAACAAAGAGATTTATCCCAGCGAATCATGAGCCTGGTAATGTCGGCTGCTGTCTGTCACGGATAACAATCACAGTAGCACAATCTGGATTATAAGCTCATTGGCATTCAATAACGTGCATGTTGGGAAGTCAATTCACAATATTTTTTAAAGGGGGGGGCATTACAAGCTATTACTATTAATGAATATAGAAATATGCAGCCAAGGTGGTTATTCTGCTGTCTGTCATTTATAAATAGTCGCAAATCAGGTGATGAACCCACCTGAACAAGTTGTTACAAAATGTGGCATTTTAAACCTAAACAGTGACATCATCATCCATTGACATCTACATCCTCCAAGAGATGAGATCAGAATTTACCTGTTTAAAAAACACCCAAATTGTTCTAAAGTGAAAGGTTTATATAGAAATTATCCAAGCCTAGTAGAAAATAAAATATCCATATAAAAATAGTCCTCTTACAAAATATATTCTTTAATTCTAATGGGACCTTTCTTCCCTCCCCCCAAGATACGAGATGTGATTGGACGACCCTTGATTCCATTTAATGGAACCCGATGAAAGATTTAATATTTTCCGACAATTAATAATGGACTAAAGGTGGGAAGGATGAAATATTCCAGACAGCTAGAAACTAGCAGCAAACATTATAAACCATAACCATCGTGCCTTGCTTAACAATCTTGCAACCCGCAACTGTTCACACCAGTGGCGTCTAATCTTTACGTAAAGGTTTGGGGGGGCGGTTTATTTTTTTTCTCAGAATGACGGTTTATTTATTTCTTTTCATCATTCACCATTACCTAAATTATAATTTCATCTATCACTTTGTAAATATCATTCGCATTCTAGAAGGTTTACAGCGCGTTAAGACGGCGTCTTACGGAAAAGAGGAAGTTTCGTGGGAATCGCTTTGTTCCTTTTTTTTTTTTTTGTTGTCTTTATTTTCTTTCCCTCCTCAAACCAACAATCTTGCATAATCCAGTCCTCTAAGGGGGAAGCCACACGGCCCCTTGTTAACACATTTCCAAGGGTTTTGGTTCAACCGCAGCTGCCGCTTTTTTTGCGACTGTTACAAGAACACAGGGCGACTTTTCACACATTGGATTCTCTTCCTCACTGGGATGATTTGTATTTGAGGGGGGGGGGTGTCTGAGATGTGTCTGCTCTTATTCACATTGTATAAAAATACTTGTTACTACTTGTGTCTGTCTGAATGAGCCACACCACTCTCACAATGAGCATAAAAGGGGCTTTATTCACATGGCTTCGAAGATAAGGCCAGAATGCATTAAGGTCTTGTGCCCAAGAACAGATAACCTTCCCAGGGTTTAGTCGATTTTTCTTGTCCTATCCAGGCTCATCATGGGATTGAAAGTTTGATTGGTGGTTGCCCTGCTGTTGGCCCGCCTTTTGGCCTGTTGACCCGGTCGGAAGACTTATTTACACTTGAAGACTTCTGTTTTTTCACTACAGGTGTTAACCTTGACGGACAGCACCAATGAAAATTTCCAGTTTGGCATATGCCACACCCTAGAGTACTGGTGGGGTTTGTAACCTCTTCAAAAACGCAAACACTCAGATCGCAGCCGCCGCTGTTGTGATGGGCCGTTTTGTTGCACATCCGCCCTTTCGCCTTCCCATGCTAACCCGTGAGGGGTCTTCGTCACACATAAGTTTTGAGACTTCTCGATGTAACCAAATCCGTGTCCCTGGGTTTGCGGTAGAAAGGGGCTTTTTGATTTTTGAGGAAGTGGGTCTCTTGTTTCGGCTGGCCTCTCACCGGCTCCACCGAAATGGCCTGGTTGGTATTTTCTTTCAAGATGAACCGACCTCACGGAATTTTTCGGAGGGTGGTCCAACAACACGTTTTAGGATGCAAGATCCGGAGACCCCATTACACTACACTCCAATTTTACAGTTTCGTCCCGGTGACCTAATGAAAGAAATCACAAATTACCGGCTACGATAAGGATTCGCTTTCAAGAACCATGAAAAGATAAATACTCCTGGATAAATTCTAATAAATTTCATCCTTAAGTTAATGGCGGTTTTGCTTTAATTTAACCTTTAAGAAAAAATATTCTTTATATCCTCCTACACAATTTGTGTCTTGGACACTTTTACAGATTGGCACATCTCATTGCGTTTTCTTTTAGCCCCTCCTTCTCAGACTGTCAGCTCATACTGGGTGACCTGCCTTTGTTGCCTGTAGAGCAAATCTCATTTCCTTGTTCAATCTATGCAAGTTCTCACCAACGTTAAACGAACCATAAGAACATGCAGGTCCCTACAGAGAACATTTCCAGCAGTGACACATGATCCAGCTCCCACAGTAGCCCTTAGCCAATCTCAGTCAAAGATCTCTAATCACCCATGAATCCAATCATCTGAATCCAATCACCCTGAATCGCACCACCTTTATCCAATCATCACCTTTATCCAATCACCTGAATCCATCACCTGAATCCAAAACCACCTTTATCAATCACCTTTTATCCAATCACCTGAATCAATCATCCACATCAACCTGAATCCATGTCCGTTATCCAATCACCTTGATCCATCGACCTGAATCCAATCACCTGAATCCAATCACCTGAATCCAATCACCCTGTCAAATCACTGTATCCCTTCGCCTGTATCCAATCACCTAATCCACCACCCCGAATTCTTCACCTGAATCCAATCACCTGTATCCTATCACCTGAAATCCAATTGCCTTTATCCAACACCTGATCAATCACCTGTATCCAATCACCTGAAGCCAATCACCTTAACCATCAGCCTAATCCATCACTGTAAATCCGATCACCTTTATCAAATACCTGAATCAATCACCTGTATCCTATCGCTGGTTCCATCACCTGAATCCACCACCCGAATTCCTTCCCTGAATCCCATCACCTGTATCCTATCACCTATCCAATTGCCCTTATCCAACCACCTGATCAAATCACCTGTATCCTATCACCTGTAATCCAATCAACGAACCAATCACCTGAATCCAATCAGCTGACTCCAATCACCTGTATCCGATCACCTTTAATCCAAATCCTGAATCAATCACCTGTATCCTATCGCCTGTATCCAATCACCCTGAATCCAATCAACTGTATCCAATCCCCCTAAGCCAATCACCTGAATTCCATCCTGTATCCTATCACCGGAATCCAGCACCAAGCCAGTCAATCTAATCCAATTGCCTCTTATCCAAACACCTGAATCAATCACCTGTTCCGTCCCTGTATCCAATCACCTGAAGTGAATGCAGCGCGGGGTTGGTCAATCAGATCAGCGTAATCCAATCAACTGTATCCAGCAGGGGACCTTTATCCAATACCTGAAGTGCAAATCACCTTGTATCTATCGCCTGTACCAATCAACCTTAATCCAATCAACTGTAATCCATTCCCCTGTAATCGCACTGGCTCCCGGGGGCCTGACATTCCCTCCTGTTATCACCCTATCACCTGAATCCAAATCACCTAAATCCAGTCATCTTATCCAATCACTTTATCGAAATCAACCTGAATCCAATCACCTGTATTCTAATCACCTGAATCCCAATTGCCTGTATCTAATCAACTGAATTCAATCAGGCTGAATGCAATCAACTGTATCCAATCACCTGAATCCAATCTAAGCTAATCCAATCAACTGATCCACTCCCTGAATCAATCATTGTAAGCCAATCACCTGAATCCCATCACCTGAACTTTCATCACCTGAATCCCATCCACTGAATCTATCACCTGTATCCTATCCTGTATCCTATCACCTTAATCCAATCAATCCCTTTATCCTTTCCCACCTGAATCCAATCACCTGTAATCCAATCACCTGAATCCCATCAACTGCAATCCTATCACCTGATCCCTCGCCTGTATCCATCACCTGAATCCCAATCACCTGAATGCAATCAACTGTATCCAATCACCTGTGTTCAATCACCTGAATCACCCGAATCCAATCACCTTTATTCTATCACCTGAATCCAATTGCCTGTATCCAATCACCTGAATCCAATCACCTGAATCCAATCAACTGTATACAATCACCTGAATCCAATCCCCTCTATCCTGTCACCTGAATCCAATCGCCTGTATCCAATCACCTGAATCTAATCACCTGTATCCAATCTGCTGAATCCAATCACCTTTATCCAGTCACCTTAATTCCATCACCTGAATCCAATCACCTTTATCCAATCGCCTGAATCCAATCATCTGTATCCAATCACTCTCAATAATCCAACCAAACTGGCCTTTCTCTCTCTGTCTCAGCTTTACCCACAAATCCCCTTCAGACCTTTCAACCTCATCCATCAATTTTCATTGACCAATAACAACAATCCCAGCATATTTAATGTCCCTTATGTCTGTAGTACCCCTGCACCCTTTATTATATTTAAAATATACACCACCATCAACCAGCATTCTGCACATGCCACCAGCAACATGCATGACCCAACAAAGGTATCATTGTGTATATATCTGGTATCTTTATTGTATTTCAGTCCTTTATTTATTCAGTCTATATGTGTATCATATTGATCGATCTATCAGTCTATCATCTGTGTAGTATATTATTGGATTATCAGTCTATCTGTGTATCTATTATTCTATATATCCGTCTATCGATCTGTGATCTATATTGTATTATCAGTCTATCTGTGTATCTATTATTCTATATACAGTCTATCGGTGTATCATTATTGTATTATCAGTCTATTGTGTATATTATTCTATCTATCAGTCTATCTGTGTATCTATTATTGTATTTATCAGTCTATCTGTGTAATCTATCTATTCTATCATAATCAGGTCTATCTGTGATATATTATTGTATTTATCAGTATCTGTGTATCTATTATTCTATCTAATTCAGTCTATCGTGTGTTGTGATCTATTATCTGATCTATCAGTCTATCTGTGTATCTATTCTTATCTATCAGTCTATCTGTGTATCTATTATTGTATCTATCAGTGTATCTATTATTGTATCTATCAGTGTATCTATTAATGTATCTATAGGTGTATCTATCAGTGTATCTATCTTTCTTTGTATCTATTATTGTATCTATCAATGTATCTGTCAGTGTAGCCATCAGTGTATCTGTCAGTGTAGCCATCAGTGTATCTTTCAGTAAATATTAATGTCTCTCCATTAGAGATGATCTACCGCATGGACCTGTCCGGGAATCGCCTCCATTCCCTAGCTAGTTCATTGGGAGCCAAGTTGCAGACAATAGTCGCGCTCAGTGGGAATAAAGATCTGATTGAATATGCTGAGTGAGTTGTTACAATGGATCAACATTTCATGGGTCCCGCTGAGCCCCGTACAATGTCTTAGCTGAGTCATTCAAATACCTGCCAAAGAGGAAGTCAGTGGATTACGAGTCCCTTTCGGACAGCTGTTGTTCTGGTGGTTATTGTTTTTAAAGCCAGACATGATGAAGCATTTTAATGTTAAAAACTGATGACTGCTCTGCGTAGGAATTCCTTCCTATGGGGTGACTTTCTTATCTCTTAACTACAAGTCCCAGCATTCCAAGCAGGGGCTAAAGCTAGGTACACACGATACAATAATTCAGTGTTTTGAATTATTGCATGGTTCCTGGTTCCGGCCGCAACCGACTGTTTGTTCGTCTAAATTGGGGAAATCACAACCGATTATGCGGTCCTCTATGGACCACACGATCTATCGCGCCTAACTGTCGGGCGCAGCTGCTTTTGCCGCGACCATCAGTCCTTCCTCCTGGCCGACCAGTGGAAAGCCTAGAACGTACGGTCAGGAGGAGCCTAGAGTGTACGGTCAGGAGGAGCCTAGAACGTATGGTCAGGAGGAGCCTAGAACCTACAGTCAGGAGGAGCCTAGAACGTACGGTCAGGAGGAGCCTAGAACGTACGGTCAGGAGGAGCCTAGAAGTATGGTCAGGAGGAGCCTAGAACGTATGGTCAGGAGGAGCCTAGAATGTATGGTCAGGAGGAGCCTAGAACGTACGGTCAGGAGGAGCCTAGAACGTATGGTCAGTACGGTCAGGAGGAGCCTAGAACGTACGGTCAGGAGGAGCCTAGAATGTACGGTCAGGAGGAGCCTAGAACGTATGGTCAGGAGGAGCCTAGAACGTAGGTCAGGAGGAGCCTAGAACGTACGGTCAGGAGGAGCCTAGAACGTACGGTCAGGAGGAGGGATTGTATAGTGTGTGCCCACCTTAAGAGGTGAAATGTGGGTATTTGTAATAAAACGTTATTGCTACAATAAAAGCCCAACCTGGGGTGGATACGGAGAGGAAACAGGGCCAGATAATGGTCATTTCTTGGAATACATTTTGTGCTGGTTCACTCACAATTGTGTATTCTATGGCCTGTTATGGTTTAACTACAATTCCCAGCAACCACGGCTGGACAGCTCCTATACCAACCATCATCTCATACTATGGGATAGGGGGTGCATTGGCCAGAGCAGGATTATCCACAAGGCAACCCTAGGCACCTGCCTAGGACCCAGGAAACTTCTGGGGGCCCAGCTTCAGAAGCAGTAACAATATTATAGTCTATATAATATATGTAGCAAAAAAAAGGGGGGCCCTAAATGATGGTCCTGCCTAGGGCCCCATATGATCTTAATCTGTTCAAAGTGTTAGTAGATGTCATACCCAACAATATCACATCCCATTGGGACAATAAAGACCCAAGTGATTCCATCTACCA
>JAACNH010000295.1:126193-142200 GCA_019447015.1 Hymenochirus boettgeri | reverse complement strand
TATAAGTTAAGTGAACAGTATGACCTGTAATCAGCTTCCGGGTGTTGGATGATGATGTCATACCCACAACACACATCAACATCCCATTTGGGACAAAAAGACCCAAGTGCCCAAGGATTCCATTCTACCAAGGTTAAAATATAAGGTTTAGATGAACAGTATGAACCAGTGATTTGACCTTGTATAATCAGCTTTCCAGGTGTTAGTAGATGTCATACCCAAAAACAACATGACATCATATTGGGACAATAAAAGCACCCAACAAATGATTCCATCTTACAAGGGTAAATCTAAGGTGTTTTTTTTTAAGAGGAAATAGGGTTTAAGATGAACGGTATTGACAGACTTTTTTTATTTAATCAGCTTGGGTGTTGGAAGATTTCATAACCCCCAAACAAACATGACATCATAGATGGGACATAAAGACCCAAAGTGTTCCATTCTACCAAGGTTAAATATAAGGTTTAAGATGAACAGTATTGACCTTTAATCAGCTTTCCAGGGGTGGTTAGATGTCATACCCAACAACAGACACATCATATTGGGACAATAAAGACCCAAATGATTCCATCTACCAAGGTATTGACCTGTAATCATCTTTCCGGGTGTTGGTAGATGCACTGGGACATTAAAGACCAAACCGATTCCTTCTAACAAGCAATAAAAATCATGTGTCTCTTGGATCTTAGATTCATTGGTCCTCACAATGTCCTACCCAGAGAAGAAGGTTATTATGGGGCACTTAAGGTTCTTATTTACTAAAGGAACTGTCCTATTCCCAATTCTTATCTCTAGATGATAACAAGTTATTGAAGTCTGTAGGTCATTCAAAATCTAAAATCTATGAGAAGGTATATTAGAGATATTCTGTTTATACTCTGTCCCTATGTCTACAATCTGTTCCCACCTACCATCTATCAACACTTGTGTAAAGGGCCTAAATTTACATCTCCTGGTTGTTAACACAATATTTATTTATATTTATTTATTGTTATTAATGGTGATGATGTATTTCCCGCAATTTTCATATTAAAGGGCAAGTCCACCCCTGAAATAAAAAACATGTTTGTAGGTAAATCATGCCCCAAACCACACGTAGGACTAACTGCTTGATGTTCTTCTACTTCTCTCCCATTCAAAAGGTTTCTGTCCATTCTCCAAGCTTATTTACAAGCTCACACATGCTTAGAAAAGGCAGTTACGGAAATAACATTCAGTCATTGGCTGTGATGTCATCTGTTACACCCATGACTGACAGCGGTTAATTGGAAGAACCAGGAAATAGAAAGTGGTGTAAAAGAACACCAGGAATAAATTCAGGTTAGTCTTACATCTCTCACATTTCTAACTATTGCAGTTTTAGGCATAGGGGGGTGGTTTACCTATGGGATGGCAAATAACCATGCAGTCATACATTAACAACCGGTATCATTAAATAACATCTGTATGAGTAAAATAACTACCGTTAAGGTTAAATAACTAAATAATTTAAAATAGGGACGGTAGTGTAAAATAACGACCTGTAGTGCAAAATAATGCCCTGTAGTGCAAAATAACACCCTGTACTGTAATATAATGCCCTGTAGTACAAATAAACACCCTGTACTGTAATATAATGTCCTGTAGTACAAAATAACACCCTGTACTGTAATATAATGCCCTGTAGTACAAAAAAACACCCTGTACTGTAATATAATGCCCTGTAGTACAAAATAACACCCTGTACTGTAATATAATGCCCTGTAGTACAAAATAACACCCTGTACTGTAATATAATGCCCTGTAGTACAAATGTATACAAAATAACCACACCCTGTAACTGTATAGCCCCACCCCCACCTCTATTTAGAATTTAATTAGAGGTAGCAAAGTTAGTTAGAATAGGCTTGGGTTTCTTTATTTGCACATAAAATGGCCCTCTTAACAACACCTCTCTTCTTGAAGAACCAGACAGTCCCCACGGTGCCTTTCCTCCTTGTCCTTCGCCAGTATGTTAACATTAAATCTTCAAAAGTTAGGTCCTTTATCCCTTAGATGCAGAACACGGGCTTGAGTCCGACCCGAGGAATTTGGCTCTTCTGTGCTGGTGGATTAAGGTCCCATACGTTGATGCAGTTTTTGCTGTGTGGTCTCCCCCACATAAACATAACAATCAGAAGAGCATTCTTCACTGCACTCCATGCATATTGATGCGCTTTTCTTTGTGTTTTGGTATTTGGGTCTTCGGATGTACCCCATGCTTGGATTGCTGCTGCCGGTCAGTATGTTTGTTCGGTTAAAGAATCAGACGGATGGGGGAATACGTGTTTTTTTTTTTTGAAATTCCCTTTCTTAATTTTCACATTTCTTCGGAGACAACCCCCCCTGCTACAATATGGGATGAGACCATGTTTCTTCCTCCTGTCTTGCTTTTTTTTTTTTCTTTTTCTTTTTTTTCCTTTTCTCCCCTTCTTTTCTTTTTTCCCCCTTCACTGTTGGTTATTCCCGTTTCTCTGTTTCTTTCCTTCTAATACTATTTTACTTTCTTTTTGACAAAAGGAGCCCAGTCCTGGTATATCCCCCCCCAAAAAGTTTTAAGGGCCTCCTCTGAGATGTTTTCATTTCTTTCTTTAGTAATTCTTTTTAAAGGGCTTCCCTGAGATGTTTTCATTTCTTTTTATATAATCCTTCTTCGCCCTCTTCGTGCTAGTTGGGGTGTTCTCTCTCGCCTGTGGTTGGCATTTGCAGGGTCTGAATTACCCCCCAGCTTGGATCTAAAGGTTGTGGGGAGTCAACCATCAATACTATAGATATGCCCTGTAGTACAAAATAACACCCTGTACTGTAATATAATGCCCTGTAGTACAAAATAACACCCTGTACTGTAATATAATGCCCTGTAGTACAAAATAACATCCTGTACTGTAATATAATGCCCTGTAGTACAAAATAACACCCTGTACCCCTGTACTGTAAAATAATGCCCTGTAGTACAAAATAACACCCTGTACTGTAAAATAACACCCTATAGTACAAACTAACCATCCTGTACTATAAAATAATGCCCTGTAGTACAAAATAACATCCTGTAGTGTGAAATAAAGCCCTGTACTGTAAACACCCTGTAGTGTAAAATAACACCCTATAGTACAAAATAACCATCTTGTACTGTAAAATAATACCCTGTAGTACAAAATAACATCCTGTAGTGTAAAATAACACCCTGTACTGTAAAATAATACCCTGTAGTACAAAATAACACCCTGTAATGTAAAATAACACCCTATAGTACAAAATAACTATCCTGTACTGTAAAATAATGTCCTTTAGTACAAAATAACATCCTGTAGTGTGAAATAAAGCCCTGTACTGTAAACACCCTGTACTGTAATATAATGCCCTGTAGTACAAAATAACATCCCGTAGTGTAAAATAATGTCCTGTACTGTAAAACAATGCCCTGTAGTAAAAAAAAACACCTTGTAGTGTAAAATAATGCCCATATGGTACAAATAACACCCTGTAGTGTAAAATAACACCCTATAGTACAAAGTGTAAAATAACACCCTATAGTACAAAATAACCATCCTGTACTGTAAAATAATGCTCTGTAGTACAAAATAACATCCTGTAGTGTAAAATAACACCCTGTATTGTAAAATAATACCCTGTAGTACAAAATAACACCATGTAGTGTAAAATAACACCCTATAGTACAAAATAACACCATGTAGTGTACAATAACACCATGTAGTGTAAAATAACACCATGTAGTGTAAAATAACATAACACCATGTAGTGTAAAATAACACCATGTAGTGTAAAATAACACCCTATAGTACAAAATAACACCATGTAGTGTAAAATAACTCCATGTAGTGTACAATAACACCCTGTAGTGTAAAATAACACCCTGTAGTGTAAAATAACACCATGTAGTGTACAATAACACCCTGTAGTGTAAAATAACACCATGTAGTGTAAAATAACACCATGCAGTGTAAAATAACACCCTATAGTACAAAATAACACCATGTAGTGTAAAATAACACCCTGTAGTGTAAAATAACACCATGTAGTGTACAATAACACCATGTAGTGTAAAAGAACACCATGTAGTGTAAAATAACACCATGTAGTGTAAAATAACACCCTATAGTACAAAATAACACCATGTAGTGTAAAATAACACCATGTAGTGTAAAATAACACCATGTAGTGTAAAATAACACCCTATAGTACAAAATAACACCATGTAGTGTACAATAACACCCTTTAGTGTAAAATAACACCCTATAGTACAAAATAACACCCTGTACTGTAATATAATGCCCTGTAGTACAAAATAACACCCTGTACTGTAATATAATGCCCTGTAGTACAAAATAACACCATGTAGTGTAAAATAACACCATGTATCGGGCCTCTCTCCTTCCTGGCATCAGTATACGTAGCCCAGCACGTTCCCACAATACTTGCACTTATTCACATTGGTAGAGTGTGTCACGGCAAATTTAGATTCTACGGGGCTCCACCACGCAACGTATGACACATATTCGGGTTTATTCCTCAATACCTCTTACATTTGCGCCCTGATTTGATCATCTCCATAAAGGGGTGGGGCCCAGTTGACTAAAGCCCCTCTCATTGGCCCAGCTTTCTGTAGCAGATTACTAGCGATCCCCTGTTCCATATAACCAACAACTGGGTTGTCTACAAACCCTGGAGAATTTACTGGAATGTGCTGGCAAATGACTGGAACCTTCTATTCTAAGCCCAATCATTCTGGTTCCACCCTCTGTAAATATCCATCCTTACATGTTATGGAAAGAAAGGTGTAATAGAGAACAGCATGGTCTGGGTGGGTATCTAGCATGGCATAGGATAATACAGTCCACTACTGTACTAGGGAACCATGCGACTTTAATAGACATTATACCCCTCATAACCTGAAGTTCATTCTAAACTCTGGGTCCATGG
This sequence comes from Hymenochirus boettgeri, assembly GCA_019447015.1. NCBI lineage: Eukaryota > Metazoa > Chordata > Amphibia > Anura > Pipidae > Hymenochirus > Hymenochirus boettgeri. The sequence continues at coordinate 137,241 of JAACNH010000295.1, read as the reverse complement.
TCCAGGCTGGATGGGATCGGATCCTAGTTCCAGTCTGGACCGGTTGAAATAAGATGAACTGCATCCCAGTAACCGAGGCCTAGTTCAGTAGCCTTGTGACCGGACATACCTTCCATGTACCGTCCGTTTTGATCCTTGTATCTCACTGTTTTCTTTTAATTAACCATTTCATTACTTCAACATTATTGGCAATCCATGTGACGTTGCATTAGGGGGGGGGTGGGAAATCACCTGGAAAAGAGACGTAACCCCCAGGCCATCCCCCGTATTTATATGTTCCCCCCGTTGTCATTCACAGTTACTGCTGGGAACCTTCGGGGTAATATTTATTTATGACATGGTGTGGAACTGATTGGATTTCAAGGGCTGTATGGCTGACCTCACCTGACTGGGGCTGATGGGAATGTTACAGCATTAGTCTGTTTGTAGCTTTTACCCAGTTCCTCTGGGTTTTTAACCCTTTGTGGTGTTTTCTTCTTGGGAGTATCAGTGGTTTTGATGTCACCGAGTCCTGGGAAGTAGCCGTGTCTGGTACGGATAAAGGAGAAGACAGATGACTCTGGGTCCCCAGATTGGATTAAGTCACACCCGAGCGCCCGTGCTACTGCCGATACGGAATCCTCTTTCTAACGCTCTCGCCCAATGGGAGCCGTAAAACTGGAAACCTATTCATTCCACTCTGTTTCCCATTGATTCTCATCATTCCTTACCATTTCTGGTATATCATTGTTATAGACGTCGCTTTATAGATTTATCTTTCCCGCTAGTGCCCTGGCCTCGTATATTTGTATCGTGTCTGTGCCATAGAGTTACGAGCAATTGTCGTCTATATGGAGCTGCTATTTAGAATGTGCCCTGGGCAAGAGGACCAGTTGATTCTGGGAAATGTTGTGGTTGGCTCAGTCTCCGTTCCTCATGCGTAACGGACTTTTTTTTGGGCTCTCCCACAGTCATTGTCGCTGACCATTCTCCTGACATTTTAGAACTGCGTGAAAGAGGGATAGGAGCTTGAAAACTCAATGCTGAGGCCACACTGCAACGCACGGAATGTTGCGCACAAATCGCGAGCTTTGCGCACGCGGTTTTGTGCGCTTTTCCTATGCTTCGTGTTTTTCGGCATTTCGCGTATGGAAACGCTGCGTTATGCACCAACAATGTGAACGCATGCGTTACCAAAACGCGAACGGACGCGCATCGCATGCGCATCGAATCACGGGATTTTCGCGTTCCCACGATTTCCATTTTAGGAGAAAACGCATGCGCAAACGCGCTAGTGTGTGCCTCGCCCTACTGCCGGAGGAAAATCCTCCTGTATGATGAACCTTCCTAGAATTCCTTTGTACCATCCCTATGGTAATAAACCAACGTGCAGCTCTTGACTCAACCACAAAACCCAAATATTCCTGTTATTAGAACTTGCATATCCCTCAGCCCATTAAAGGTAATCTCGCCCATTATCTAGTTTGTTGGTCGTATCATCCCTCTGTCCGTGTTATTAGACGCTCCGTGTTCACCACCTGGGACATTTTTTAGTTGAAATACATGTAACCTTCATGGAACGGAAATGTACAAATGACCTGTTTGTCCGGTCACAGCTGGAACCTTCTCTACCTCCTTAGGTATGGCCTGGCCAGCAGCTATAAATCAATATTAACGCCGGTTCGGTGGCTCTTTTAATTTCCCAGCTTCCGCATAGACCTCCCGTTTACTTCTATCGTTAACAATTGCGGTACTTTTCAGTTCGTATATTTAGGAACGCCTTAACCCCTGTCCAAGACTGGAGGTGCCCAGTCATCCCTCGCTGATCCTATTTCTTTCTTAACCCTTCTCAGCCAGGCACTTGCAACTAACTGACGGACACACGTGTCGTGAGAAGGGGTTAACAATCCTTTGTTTTGACTTTTATGTAATTATTTAATTTTAAATTACCATGTGATGTTTTTCTTTTCCCTTTTGGGATATAACGTGTATATATTTTTTTAAAATATACATTTCCATTGCAGTATTTATCAATGTAATTGTTGTGTGTAGTGTACATCACTATATGAAAGGCAAACCAATAAATTCCCTGCGTGCTTTTATTTTTGTAGCACTCGCTCTAATTGGCTGATCGGAAATCCCCTGATTGGTCGTATTCTATGGTCGCTACCCGATCCACCCACGAAGGGATTATGTTTGATTTTATATAATTACGATTTCAGAAGAAAAACGAGAATCTAAACAAAGGTGAACACGATTGATGTCATCCAATATGTGTCATCCATAGTGAGAGTATGTCATTGAATTACCCTCATCTTATCAAAACCAGAAATTACTTCCTTGATCTCATTTTCCTGTAGATGGGTTTCAAAAATCTCAACCTGCCAATAGACTGGCCGATTTATTTAAACATGAACTCGGTGGGCAAAGTTCATTGTACAATAAAACCCTATCAGGTCTTTATCACTTTATTTTGCTTGTGTGTACCCAGGAGTGTTTTGTAGGGTTTTTGACACCTGAAACACTTTTAAATGCCCCTATTGCAGACGGGTGGCGGCATAGTGAAGTGGGGCGTGGCTTCATCCAGGAACATAGGTGTGGCTTGTGGTGGTGGGCTGTCTAACACTGACTGGTTGGACTGGGGGCTACTTAATACTTATTGTAGACTGGTGCTGAAATGCAGTATTTCCGGAAGGAAGTTTTTTTTGTTTTTTTTTTCCTCGCCGCCTTTTAATTTGCGCCCTGTAAGCCAATTGTTTCAGTTGCCTCATGTAGGGGCCCCCTGTGTGTACCCAGCCTATAGGGGAAAAAGTGTCTCACCCCACATGAATCAAAAGTTCAAGAGGGCGACATTTAAATAACATTGACCGTGTCCTGCCTTCTTTTTATTGCTTCCAGATCCGGTTTTTAACCAATGTCCCATATCTAATCCATATCTACTATAGAAACATCTTCTTGAATGTGTTTACTGGGGACAGAAATAACATGGAACCTCCCTGTCATGTAATAATGATCATGGCCCTGTATGTCAGGTCAGCGGAGGTTTTCGGACAGGGGAGGATGACAATGACCCACGAGCTGTTTGTAACCTTTCATTTATTTAGAGGCTGTAATTAGTCTGGGTGAACGGGATCTAATCCTTTGCGTGTTCCTCCCAGTGGTGTATAGTTGGACTGGGCTATGACATGGTCTGATCACCTGGAAATGAAATGGAGCCAACATAATTTTTCCATCTCACTAATTGCCCTGCAGTGCCAATTCCCCGGCCCCGTCAGATTAGTTGCTACAGCCACTTGCTATTATACGGAAATTAAACCGTTGATCCGTAGAATGAGCAGGGCCCCTTGTCTGGTATCTATTAGATTTAAATGTCTACAAAGTGAACGTCCTCCTTTCCCCCCGCTAAAGCAAAGGCTGTCCACGAGCAGCTCCTTACTATTAACTGTTATAGTCCTGTAAGACATTATGGGTAGGGTATAACGGTTGGACTGTATGGACGTAATGTCCCTTTATACAACCTCCACACTATGTTACTATTGTAACTGTTATCACAGACATTATGGGTGGGGTATAAAGGTTTGACAGATTGGATTATGTCTTTATACAACCTCCAATACTATGTTACTATGTACGTTATACCAGAATTAGGGTAGGGTATAAAGGTCTGGACTGGAGTGACTTGTCTTTATACACCTCCAATACTATGTTATATTAACCTTTTATACAGACATATGGGTAGGGTATACAAGGTTGGACTAGATGGACGTATGTCTTATCACAACCTCCAATACTATGTTACTATGTAAATGTTATACAGACATTATGGGTAGGTATAAAGGTTGACGATATGGACGTATGTCTTTATACAACCTCCAATACTATGTTACGATGTAACTGTTTATACAGACATTATGGGTAGGGTATAAGGTTGGACAGATGGACGTATGTCTTTATACAACCTCCATACTAGTTTCTATGTACTGTTTATACAGACATTATGGGTAGGGTATAAAGGTTTGACTAGATGGACGTCTATGTCTTTATACACACCGCACAATACTATGTTACTATGTAACTGTTTATACCAGACATTATGGTAGGGTATAAAGGTTGGACTAGATGGACGTATGTCTTTATCAACCTCCAATACTATGTTACTATGTACTGTTATACAGACATTATGGTAGGGTATAAAGGTTGGACTAGATGGACGTATGTCTTTATACAACCTCCAATACTATGTTACTATGTAACTGTGATACAGACATTATGGGTAGGGTATAAGGTTGGACTAGATGAGTATGTGTTTATACAACTTCATACTATGTTACTCATGTAACTGTTCATACAGACATTACTGGGTAGGGTATAAGGTTGGCTAGATGGCGTAGTGTCTTTTCCTACACCCCCAATTACTATGTTACCTGCTGTACTTGATAATACAAGACTTATGGTAGGTATAAAGGTTGGACTAGATGACTCATGTCTTTTATAACCTCCATACATGTTACTATGTAAATCTGTTATACAGACATTATGGGTAGGGTAAAGGGTGGACTAGATGGATGTTGTTTATACAACCGCCAATACTATGTTCCTATGTAACCTGTTATACAGCATTATGGGTATGGTAGAAAGGTGGACTAGATGGATGTATGTCTTTATACAACCACCCAAGTACTATGTTAGCTATTAACTGTTTTATACGCACTTATTGGTAGGGTATAACGGGTTGGACTAGATGGACTTTTTCTTATACAACCTCCATCGATGTTGACTATGTAACTGTTATACAGACAGTATGGGTAGGGTAATAAAGGTGGACAGATGGATGTATGTGTTGATATCACCTCCAATACTATGTTACTATGTCAACTGTTATAACAGAACTTATGGGTTGGGTAATAAAAGGTTGGACTAGATGGACCGTATGTCTTTATCCCAACCTACAATACTATGTTACTAGTAACTGTTAATAGCCATTATGGGTAGGGTAATAAAGTTTTGGACTAGATGTATGTAATGTCTTTATACAACGCTCCAATACTTATGCTACTATTTACTGTTTATAACAGACCATTATGGGTAGGGTATAAAGGTTGGACTAGGTGCGTTTATGTCTTTATCAAACCTCACCAATACTATGTTACTAGTGAACTGTCTACAGGACATTATGGGTGGTTTAAAGGTGGATAGATTGACGTATGTCTTTAATACAACCTCTCAATTACTTTTAGGTGTAACTGTTATACAGCATTCATGGTAGGGTATAAATTGGAGATAGATGGAGCGTATGTCTTATACAACCTCCAATAATATGTTACTATGTACTGTTATAGACATTATGAGTAGGTATAAAGGTCGAATAGCTTGGACGTATGTCTTTACTACCCAACACAATGTTAATGTGAACTGTTTATACGACATTATGGGATTAGGGTAAAAGGTTGACTTAATGGACGTATGTCTTTATACAACCTCCAATACTATGTTACATACGTTTATACAGACATATGGGTAGGTGTATAAAGGTGGACTAGATGGAGTATTCTTTATCAACCTCAATACTAGGTACTATGTAATGTTATACAGACATTATGGTAGGGTATAAATTGGTGGACTAATGGACGTATGTCTTTATATCAACCTCCATCAGTACTTATGTTTACTTGTAACTATCCAGACATTATGGTAGGTATAACGGTTGGATAGATGGACGTATTGTCTTTATACAACCTCAATACTATGTTACTATGTAACTGTTCACAGACATTATGGGGTAGTAGATAGGGTTGAGACAGATGGACTTATGTCTTTTATACAACCTCCAATACTATGTTACTATGTAACTGTTATACAGACATTATGGTAGGGTATAAAGGTTGGACCTAGATGGACGTATGTCTTTATACACCTCCAATACTATTTTCTATGTAACTGTTATAACAGACATTATGGGTAGGTATAAAGCGGATTAGATGGCCGTAATCGTCATTATACAAACTCCATACTATGTATCTAGTACTGTTATACCAGGACTTATGGTAGGGTATAAAGGTTGGCACTAGATGGACCGTATGTCTTTATAAACCTCCAATAACTACGTACTGATGTAACTGTTATTACAGACATTATGGTAAGGGTATAAAGGTTGGACTCGATGGACGGTATGTCTTTATACAACCTCCAATACTGTGTTCTATGTAACTTTAGACAGACATTATGGGTAGGGTATAAAAGGTTGGACTAGCATGACGTGTGTCTATTAGACAACCTCCACTACCTATTTTACTTGTAATGTATACAGACATCTTGGGTTAGGGTATAAAGTGGACGAGATGGACTATGTAGTTATACAACCTCCATACTATGTACTAGTAACGTTATACAACCTATGGGTAGGGTTAACAGGTTGGACATAGATTTTGCCGTATGTCCTTTATGACAACCTCCAATACTGTGTTTACTATGTAACTGTTATACAGACTTATAGGTAGGGTAGAAAGGTTGGACGAGATGGCCGTGTCTTTTTACCACCTCCAAACTAGTTCCTATGTAACTGTTATCACAGACATTCTTGGTAGGGTATAAAGGTTTGGACTAGATTGGATGTATGTCTTTATACAACCTCCAATACTGTGTTACTATGTGCTGTTTTACGACATTATGGGTAGGGTAATAAAGGTTGGACTAGATGTGACTATGTCTTTCTATAACCTCCAATACTATGTTTACTATGAACTGTTTAACAGACATTTGGGTAGGGTATAAATGTTTGGACCGATGGACGTCATGTCTTTAATACACCTCCAAACTGTGTTCTATGTAACTGTTATACAACATTATGGGTAGGTATAAGGTTGGACTAATGACGTATGTCTTTATACAACCTCAATACTATGTTACTATGTAACTGTTATACAGACCTTATGGGTAGGGTATAAAGTTGGACTAGATGGATGTATTCAAGTGGAGTTCCCCCAATTAGTGAGATGATGTGTTAACCCTATAATTTATAGATGTCTAATATCTATTCAGTCCAAGGGTGATAGACAGTTGTGTGCTCGTTATCAGTTAGCGGAACATACTGAGCTAATTACCGGAAATTGGTGAATGATTTCATTGGTGTTATTTCTGCCACTGGGCCGCCCAGTCATTACAGGAAGGGTTAGAGCCACCGCTGGGTGCTGTCCAGGTTCATTATTTAATTACAAACACTTTGTTCCGACATACCATCATGATTGTGAGAACCCTGATATTGGGTGTAGGAGATTGAGGGAGCATTTTTACAATGAATCCTGGAAGGTGTTAGAAATTAAGGGCATGTCCACCTCTCATAACAACATTTTCTATACTGTAGTGGACCCTGTCCCACCCCCACCGCCATATTTGTTTTTTTAAAAAAAGAATCGGAAAGTAACTCACTGAGCTGTTCCCCCGGCAATTCAGACCTGGCCCTCTGCTTGCAGGAATTACCCTCCAGCCAGGCTCCTGGTCCCTTCTCTTTCTGGAGCTTGCACAGAACACTGCAAGAGAACCATTTGGAAAGAGAGGTAGTGAAGATTTAACCCAGCACAGTGGGCCAGTAGTGGGGGGAATTTTCGTTTTGGGTTGGACATGCCCCTTTAGACTAATAGATACATGTGCACGAAGCCTACTACGGGAGGTTAAAGGAATTTAACATCAATACATATCTTATTTTTTCTGTCTTTCAATGACCATAACCCTCGTCCGTGAACCTCTCTGTGTAAAATAAATACGGACTTCCTGATTGCAGGACCCTTATGTCCGTTCTGGTCTCAGTCACTAGGGGGATTCAGTTGCTCAGTAGAGTCTGTAGCATGTTGTGACTGATCCAACATCCAATCAGTAAGAACGAACTGTCGGAAACACTCCAAGGAGTGGTTGCATCCTGGGAGATGGTGTTGCATCCAGAAATGACCGCTCACTACTGACCCCGAAAAGGAAAGGGTATGAAATCGGATGAATTTACGCAACAACAAAGAACAGCATGTAGGATCCTAGGGATAACTATTAAACAATGAGCTGAACTTCCCCTTCCCGGGTGCTGTAGCCCAGGGGTGCAGGTTGATGCACTGTTTATTTTATCTCTTTGAATCAAGCGTTTTGGCAGCTCCCCTTTTTTTTTGTCACAATTTGAGACCACGGTAAGATATTTTCGGGGCAAACCAACCCAATAGTCCACAAACCGTGCATCAGGCGAAAAGTGGTGTGTGCGGGGCGACCGGTCGGGACGACGGGCAATCGCCCCAATTGGTACTCACCGCCGATCATGCCTTCTCTATGGGACGGCTGACCAATCGCACAAACTGTCGGCAGCCAGCCACTGTACACGACCGCCAATCAATTTGTCCCGAGCGACGCTCGCTATTGGATAAATAATCATTTCCCTGTGTGTACCATCCTTACCTTATCAGACGGAGATTTGTGCCTTTAATGTTTGCTGGAGGCCACCGCGCCAATGGGATCTAATCCCAAGGAATAAGGGGCCGTAGTGTCAAGGTTGGGGAGGGGAGTAAATTAGCATTGTCAGCACTACGATAAGTCTCCTAGTAATGGAATGGGCATAAAACCGGTGTGTCCAGACAGGATCCCCAAGTGATGGACGTGTTCCTATCCCCAGAATTAGGTGCAGCCAGAAAAGGCTTCTGGGTTCTTCTAAGTCTAATGATTTGTCCAGTTCTACCAACTTCCGTTTTTATTTTTTTGTTTGGTGTTTTTTTTCTTGGCTTTCCCTTCTCGCTTCCTCCCTCCCTTCTCCCTTGGCTCCCTTCTGTTGCTCCCTCTGGCCCCCCCCCTCTCCTTTCCTTTCCCCGCAGGGATACATTATCCTTATAATACATGAGTGGTACCCAGAGTTTCCCTGTATAACTCATGTCGGTGTCCTTGTACCTTATATGACACAGACCTCCTCAGTGACTTTCTAATATCCTTATAATTACAGAGGGGATACATTACCTTATAATAACTGAGTGGTACCCAGAGTTCCCTGTATAACTCATTCTGTGTCCTTGTACCTTATATAGACACAGAACTCCTCAGTGACTTCTAATATCCTTATAATTTACAGTAGGGGATACATTATCCCTTATATACATGAGTGGTACCAGAGTTCCCTGTATAACTCAGTCTGTGTCCTTGTACCTTTATATAGACACAGAACTCCTCAGTGATTCTTATCCTTATATTTACAGTAGGGTATACATTATCCCTTATAATACATGAGTGGTACCCAGATTTCCCTGTATAACCCAGTCTTGTGTCCTTGTACCTTTATATAGACCCAGAACTCCTCAGTGACTTCTAATATCCTTATAATTTACAGAGGGATACATTATCCTTATAATACATGAGTGGTACCCAGGTTCCCTTTATAAACTCAGTCTGTGTCCTGTACCTTTATATAGACACAGAACTCCTAAGTGACTTCTAATATCCTTATAATTTACAGTAGGGGATACATTATCCCTTATAATACATGAGTGGTACCCAGAGTTCCCTGTATAACTCAGTCTGTGTCCTTGTACCTTGATATGAACACAGAACTCCTCAGTGACTTCTAATATCCTTATAATTTACAGTAGGGTATACATCATCCCTTATAATACATAAGTGGTACCCAGAGTTCCCTGTATAACTCAGCCTGTGTCCTTGTACCTTTATATGGACACAGAACTCCTCGGTGACTTCTAATATCCTTATAATTTACAGTAGGGGATCCTTATCCCTTATAATACATGTGGTCCCAGAGTTCCCTGTATAACTCAGTCTGTGTCCTTGTACCTTTATATGACACAGAACTCCTCAGTGACTTCTAATATCCTTATAATTTACAGTAGGACATTATCCTTATAACATGAGTGGTACCCAGAGTTCCCTGTATAACTCAGTCTGTGTCCTTGTACTTTTATATGACACAGAACTCCTCAGTGACTTCTAATATCCTTATAATTTACAGTAGGGGATACATTATCCCTTATAATACATGAGTGGTCCCAGAGTTCCCTGTATAACTCAGTCTGTGTCCTTGTACTTTTATAGACACAGAACTCCTCGAGACTTCTAAATCCTATAATTACAGTAGGGATACATTATCCTTATATCCATGAGTGGTAACCCAGAGTTCCCTGTATAACTCATCTGTGTCCTTGTACCTTTATAAGACACAGAACTCCTCAGTGACTTCTAATATCCTATAATTTACAGTAGGGGATACATTATCCCTTATAATACATGAGTGGTACCAGATTTCCTGTAAACCAGTCTGTGTCCTTGTACCTTTATATGCACAGAACCCTCAGTGACTTCTAATATCCTTATAATTTACAGTAGGGATACATTATCCCTTATAATACTATTGGTACCCAGAGTTCCCTGTAACTCAGTCTGTGTCCTTGTACCTTATATGGACACAGAACTCCTCGTGACTTCTAATATCCTTATAATTTACAGTAGGGGATACATTATCCCTTAATACATGAGTGGTACCCAGAGTTCCCTGTATAACTCAGTTGTGTCCTTGTACCTTTATATAGACACAGAACTCCTCAGTGACTTCTAATACCTTATAATTTACAGTAGGGGATACATATCCCTTTATACATGAGTGGGTACCCAGAGTCCCTGTTAACTCAGTCTGTGTCCTGTACCTTTATATGAGACACAGAACTCCTCAGTGACTTCTAATATCCTTATATTTACAGTAGGGGATACATTATCCCTTATAATACATAGTGTGCCCAGAGTTCCCTGTATAACTCAGTCTGTGTCTTGTACTTTATATGACAAGAACCCTCAGTGACCTTCTAATACTTATAATTTACAGTAGGGGATACATTATCCCTTATATACATGAGTGGTACCCAGAGTTCCCTGTAAACTCAGTCTGTGTCCTTGTACCTTTATATGCAAGAACTCCTCAGTGACTTCTAATATCCTTATAATTTACAGTAGGAGGGTATACATTATTCCCTTATAATACATGAGTGGTACCCAGAGTTTCCTGTATAACTCAGTCTGTGTCCTTGTACCTTTATATAGACACAGAA
>JAACNH010000295.1:50970-122329 GCA_019447015.1 Hymenochirus boettgeri | reverse complement strand
TACAGGCGACATCTGAGTACCACTCAGTTTAAAGGATAATGTATCTCACTGTAATTATAAGGAATTGAAGTCACTGAGGATTCTGTGTCTATATAAAGGTACAAGGACACAGACTGAGTTATACAGGGACTCTGGTACCACTCATGTATTATAAGGATAATGTACCCCTACTGTAAATTAAAGGATATTAGAAGCCACTGAGGAGTTCTGTGTCTATATAAAGGTACAAGGACAGCCTGAGTTATACAGGGAACTCTGGGTACCACTCATGTATTATAGGGATAATGTATCCCCTACTGTAAATATAAAGGATATTAGAAGTCACTGAGGAGTTCTGGTCTAATAAGGTACAGGACACAGACTGAGTTATACAGGAACTCTGTACATGTGACTTATAAGGGATAAGTATCCCCTACTGTAAATTTAAGGATATTAAAGTCACTGAGGAGTTCTGTGTCTATATAAAGGTACAAGGACACAGACTGAGTTATACAAGGAACTCTGGTACCACTCATGTATTATAAGGATAATGTATCCCCTACTGTAAATTATAAGGATATTAGAAGTCACTGAGGAGTTCTGTGTCATATAAGGTACAAACACAGACTGAGTTATACAGGGAACTCTGGGTACCACTCAGTATTATAAGGGATATGTATCCCTACTGTAATTATAAGGATATTAGAAGTCACTGAGGAGTCTTGTGTCTATAGGTACAAGCACAGACTGAGTTATACAGGAAACTCTGGGTACCACTCATGTATATAGGGATAATGTATCCCCTACTGTAAATTATAAGGATATTAGAAGTCACTGAGGGTTCTGTGTCTATATAAAGTACAAACACAGACTGAGTTATACAGGGAACTCTGGGTACCACTCATGTATTATAGGGATAATGTATCCCCTACTGTAAATTATAGGGATATTAGAAGTCACTGAGGGTTCTGTGTCTATATAAAGGTACAAGGACACAGACTGGTTATAGGAACTCTGGGTACCCTCATGTATTTAAGGGATAATGTATCCCTACTGTAAATTATAAGGTATTAGAAGTCACTGAGGAGTTCTGTTTCTTAAAAGGTACAAGGACACAGACTGAGTTATACAGAACCTGGGTACCACTCATGTATTATAAGGGATATGTATCCCCTACTGTAAATTATAAGGATATTAGAAGTCACTGAGGAGTTCTGTGTCTATATAAAGGTACAAGGACACAGACTGAGTATACAGGGAACTCTGGGTACCACTCATGTATTATAAGGATAATGTATCCCCTACTGTAAATTATAAGGATATTAGAATTCACTGAGGAGTTCTGTGTCTATAAAAGGAACAAGAGACACAGACTGAGTTATACAGGGAACTCTGGTACCACTCATGTATTATAAGGATAATTGTATCCCCTACTGTAATTATAGGATATTAGAATCACTGAGGAGTTCTGTGTCTATATAAAGGTACAAGGACACAGACTGAGTATATAACAGTGAACTCTTGTATAACTCAGTCTGTGTCCTTGTACCTTTATATAGACACAGAACTCCTCGGTGACTTCTAATTATCCTTATAATTTACTGTAGGGGATACATTATCCCTTATAATACATGAGTGGTACCCAAAGTTCCGTGTATAACTCAGCCTGTGTCCTTGTACCTTTATATAGACACAGAACTCCTCAGTGGCTTCTAATATCCTTATAATTTACAGTAGGGGATACATTATCCCTTATAATACATGGGTGTTACCCAGAGTTCCCTGTATAACTCAGCCTGTGTCCTTGTACCTTTATATAGACACAGAACTCCTCGGTGGCTTCTAATATCCTTATAATTTACAGTAGGGGATACATTATCCTTATAATACATGAGTGGTACCCAGAGTTCCCTGTATAACTCAGCCTGTGTCCTTGTACCTTTATATAGACACAGAACTCCTCAGTGACTTCTAATATCCTTATAATTTACAGTAGGGGATACATTATCCCTTATAATACATGAGTGGTACCCTGAGTTCCCTGTATAACTCAGTCTGTGTCCTTGTACCTTTATATGGACACAGAACTCTTCAGTGACTTCTAATATCCTTATAATTTACAGTAGGGGGATACATTATCCCTTATAATACATGAGTGGTACCCAGAGTTTCCTGTATAACTCTTTCTGTGTCCTTGTACCTTTATACAGACACAGAACTCCTCAGTGACTTCTAATATCCTTATAATTTACAGTAGCGGAAACATTATACTTATAATATATGAGTGGTACCCAGAGTTCCCTGTATAACTCAGTCTGTGTCCTTGTACCTTTATATAGACACAGAACTCCTCAGTGACTTCTAATATCCTTATAATTTACAGTAGGGGATACATTATCCCTTATAATACATGAGTGGTACCCAGAGTTCCCTGTATAACTCAGTCTGTGTCCTTGTACCTTTATATGGACACAGAACTCCTCAGTGATTTCTAATATCTTTATAATTTATAGTAGAGGATACATTATCCCTTATAATACATGAGTGGTACCCAGAGTTCCCTGTATAACTCAGTCTGTGTCCTTGTACCTTTATATAGACACAGAACTCCTCAGTGACTTCTAATAACCTTATAATTTATAGTAGGGGATACATTATCCCTTATAATACATGAGTGGTACCCAGAGTTCCCTGTATAACTCAGTCTGGGTCCTTGTACCTTTATATAGACACAGAACTCCTCAGTGACTTCTAATATCCTTATAATTTATAGTAGGGGATACATTATCCCTTATAATACATGAGTGGTACCCAGAGTTCCCTGTATAACTCAGTCTGTGTCCTTGTACCTTTATATAAACACAGAACTCCTCAGTGACTTCTAATATCCTTATAATTTACAGTAGGGGATACATTATCCCTTATAATACATGAGTGGTATCCAGAGTTCCCTGTATAACTCAATCTGTGTCCTTGTACCTTTATATAGACACAGAACTCCTCAGTGACTTCTAATATCCTTATAATTTACAGTAGGGGATACATTATCCCTTGTAATACATGAGTGGTACCCAGTGTTCCCTGTATAACTCAGTCTGTGTCCTTGTACCTTTATATAGACACAGAACTCATCAGTGACTTCTAATATCCTTATAATTTACAGTAGGGGATACATTATCCCTTGTAATACATGAGTGGTACCCACGGTTCCCTCTGCACGTGGTCAATGGCTGAAGTGATGGGAACAGTATCATTATATTCAGGGAAAGGCATAAAATACATAATACATATCAAGTCGTTGTTGTGCAAGTCACTAAGGGAAATTTTGTGAAAAATGAAATTTTGTATGCAGTTGTGTACAAATCTGTACAGGTCTAGGTACACAAGTTAAACTAGCACAGTAACAAACATCTGTGTGTATCACAACGGTGCTACAGTACACACAATATCAAACAATATCACATAATATCATACGTCACATAATATAATACGTCACATATCACACAATATCATACAATATCATACAACATCACACAATATCAAACAATGTCGCATAATATCCAACAATATCACACAATATCACATAATATCACACAATATCACATAATATCACACAATATCACACAATATCACACAATATCACACAATATCACATAATATCACACAATATATTAAAGTAATAAGAGGCTGTAATTGGGTGTCACCATTTATGGCAGGGGATGGAACCAATAAGACTAGGGCTCGAAGAGGATGATGGGATATTTCACTTCCAGGACTCTCTGACTCACTTCCCAATAAAAAAAGTAATAATTATAATCGTAATTATAATAATTAGTATTATTAATAATAATAATAATAAGAGTAACATTGATAATAATAATAATTAGGATTCTGGGTAAAGCAGTGGTGAAAGGGTTCAAATTAGGAATAAAAAATCTACCCCAAGGTGGCACTAGAGGGAAGGGGCAATAAAAAATCTACCCCAAGGTGGCACTAGAGGGAAGGGGCAGTTAATGCTCATTACCGTCTCCCTAGAGGGCACATTGTGTGATTACCCCCCTGTATGTTCTATTATATCTGACACATTGTACATCTCCTTCTCAATGCCCATTGGTTAACCTTCTCCCTTGGTTTCCTCTATGGTATTCAGCCGAGATCTCCTCCTCCTGCCCTGCATTGTGTATTAACCAGGGAAGGTTCCATCCTGACAAGCTGCTCAGGATTATAATGGAGGAGAGGTGAATGGGGCTGTGTTCTCCCCAGCCTGTCAGGGACGATGAATTGCCTCCATCTCTCTGCCATTGTTAAACTTTCACTTCACGCATCAGGAAACTCTGTGCTTGACCCTCGGATAAAGCCAACTCCCATCATTTACAGGAGTGAATAAACCTTGTCCCTCACCGAAAACATTACACCGACCCCTGCCCCCGCTCAAAGACGATATTAGGTTCAACCAGATTATTTCACCCATTTAATGATATTATTATTTATCACTCATATAAAAGGATTTTATTATTATTATATTATATAAAGGTTCGATTGCAAAATGTAAGTGGGGATAATGAGTGAGATTGCACTCCGATAATCAGCCAATAAGATGCTTGCACTCACTATGGTATCTGTGCTGGACTGGTAAGAACTCACTTGTGATTGGTTGCGATAGAGGATTAAGGATAAAAGAATTCCCTACATGATACAAACAGATTCCGAGGGACCAGCCTGATTATAAATCATTTGTCACAATATTCTGCCCCGTCTTTCTAACATACACGGGGTCGACAATTTGA
Organism: Hymenochirus boettgeri; assembly: GCA_019447015.1. NCBI lineage: Eukaryota > Metazoa > Chordata > Amphibia > Anura > Pipidae > Hymenochirus > Hymenochirus boettgeri. The sequence continues at coordinate 117,563 of JAACNH010000295.1, read as the reverse complement.
GCAATCCAATATTTTTTTTTTTTCCCGTTTTTTCCAATCGACCACTTGACATTGTCGAGCGGTTTATAGGGAAAATGAAGATCGGGTTGGGCGGAAATTCTCTCTGCATATTTTCAGTGGAAATCTGCAGAAAGGTCGTAGACTCAAGATGGGAGTCTCGAGCGGCTCTTCCTATTGGATTTCTGATGGTTGCACTCAATCGGAAATCTGATCGAATGAACATCTGTCCGTGTATGGCCATATTTACTGGCAAAGTGTGTCTAGATTAAAGCCTTATAAGCCGATTTGTACATGGATAGAAAATTGGCTATTGGATCGCAAACAAAGAGTGGTGGTTAATGGAGCTACATCTATGTGGGTAAAGTTCTAAGTGGGGCCCCTTAGGGTTCTGTACTGGGGCCACTTCTGTTTAATCTGTATATAAATGACTTAGAAGGGGCATTGAGAGCAAGGTCTCTGTGTTTGCTGATGGCACTAAACTAATCATAAAAGTCTATTCAAAATGTTATAACTTGACATATAAATCTTGTGCATATATGTGATCGTCATGCCGGGATCACGCGTGTGTATGGAGATTTAGTCATAGTGTAAAACCCCAAGTCCCAGCATAGATCTGTCCGTAATGTTTATGTGGTGTGGGGGTGTACATGTAGAGATTTCTGCTTGACTTGTCCACTACGTTAAACTCTGTAGTGATGTTGGAGTATTAAAGGACTGACTGTCACAATGATTTCTCCCATGGTATTAATTGGAAAACTTGCTTCAGCACGTTAGATCTGCTTCTTTGAGTGGCATTTAGTAACTGATGTTATGACTCCGTTTTAACACTGTCCAGGTTAATGGGATATTTCGTTATCTGGTATCTTACGCCCCTTGGTTTTTAATGTATGGGCCGGATGTTTCAAATAACTTTGTCAGATTATAACTGTACATTAAAAAAAATTAGACACCTTTGAGACTGAGCAGATCTTCCCCTTTACAGTCATAAACTACAGTCAGTGCCTCTCTCCATCTACCAGGGGGGGGACAGACCTGCTAAAGTGCCTCTGAGCCATCAGTAATTTAGAAGCTAGATGTATCTTCCAATGTAAAACATGCAGAGAGATAAGTTTGTTTACAAGGTGCTAGATCATTGTCTTTCCATTTTAATCTTAAACAGACATAAAAACAATATTGCCATAAATCCATCACATAAATTGACTCCCTTTTTAACCTTCTTCAATGGAAACCAATGAAATCCTTCAGTATATTTCACTTATTCTGACCTCTTTACCAGCAATGTGAACTGGAAATTATATATATGGAATAGGGGAATAGTGCATTGATATGTGTGACTAGTAGACATGGCCGAATTCGGATCCATTAAAGTCTACGGGAGAGTGATAGGTCAAAAATACAGCCGCGAGTCCGAAAAACCAACTAGTTCAAGCCCGAACTTGTTCGAAAAGTTTGAGTTCGTCCAAACTCGTCCAAAGTTCGGGTCAAACTCGGGCTCAAGTTCTAGTCCATCCTTAGTGACTAGTCGGTGTTAATTCCTACACTGGATACTTTATATATAAACACTTCCTAAAACAAAGTGATTTAGAAAATATTCATTTAAATATAAAATAAAGTAGTCAATGTATCACTTTATTTAACTAACTAAAATGTGATTATAATATGATGACGATCCTTCTTGGATAACGTCTTTGTAACCCAACCTTTGCTGGATCCAATAAAGCAGCGGTTAGGAGGGTGAGTAGTAGAGGGAGCTCTATGGAAGATTTGTAGAAGGCTGGAGGCAGGTAAGGAAAGGTTGGGAGATATTCGGGAGGCACTGGTAGATGAAACAGAAGGTGGAATTGGAGAAAAGGAAAAAAAAATGGAAGAGGTTTAGGAGAAAATAAGATTGTATCAGTGTTTGGAGTGGAGCTTAGGAGTGGAGTGGAGGAGTGTTTGGAGTGGAGCTTAGGAAGCTTTATAAAAAGCCTTTTTCTTGGTCGGTGTAACTCATTAGGATTTGCTTAACACTGGAGGCCATTGGTTACTAACTAGGCAGTATTTAGCAACTATGGTTCTGATTCTAGATTTACTAAACTTCAATCCAAACTCTCAGTTTGGTCAGGTGATCCTCAAGCCAAAAGATGATTGGACAACCTATGCTCAATTCTGAACCTTAGGGCCAGCACAGGATTTCCAAGGGACGGATTCCTGAAAGGGTAATCATAGGTCACAGTGAACTCAGCGCACCACCTTCCTTTTAGCCAAGCCCCCTGTTAAAGGCCACGCCCATGTTACAGTTTACCTTCAATATATAGGTAGAGTATAAGGATGATAAATTCTTATTTGTGATACTGTGTCTTGGCTCCCATTGGTTTAATCCCCTTTATACTGACACCCCTTTCAATTTCTGAAGACCTCTTGGGGGCTATCACTGTAGGTGCACAAAGGGCCCCCCATAAGATAATAAACTAGGAATAATCACCTACCTTGCGCCCGGCTTCATTGTTGTGCAAGTTCATGAGGGTCCTGGCATTCTGTTTAATCTCTCTGGCATCCACAAAGATTTTCGAGAACCCAATTCCATATCTGATGTCGGCTGAACACCCCCCCCACTTCCATCCTTCTTCCTTGTGGAACTGTCCTTGTTTTTCCTTATCGCAACCACAATCACTCATGTTACCTTGGGTGCAGGCGGTAGTGATAGCATGCGCCACACCTGCAGCAATGATGGCGTACATGAATGCTGCCTCCCTGCTACCTATAAAACAAGAAGAGCCACAGTAGATAAGACACACTGTCTACAATTAGTACATCAATAAAGGATATTGCACACATTATAACACTGCAATAAACAAAAAGGATGGAGCACAATACACAGAAAATGGGGGAAAATGACAATAATGATTATTAAATAGTAAAAATAGTAATTGTAGGAGTATTAGTAGTAGTAGTAGTATAGAATACTACTAGATCAGAGCGTCCAAGTATCCTGATCCAAATATAACTGAACGGTTATTGTACGGCCTTCCTCTTATATGAATCCTGATACTGTACACTCGATAGCTCTGGGTATGGGCCCACAGTCAATATAAACAGTGGTATACGATCCCCCCTTATATACGATAACAGAGGAAGGCCGCACGGTAACCGTTCAGTTATATTTGGTAATAGTTGTTACCTATACCCTAACATAACGTGTGCTGTGTTTATAACTGTTATGGGTGGGAACATACATTGGTTTTAATCCTATTGTGTACTTATTCATATGTGGTAACTATATGTGGGAATGTGGTTTTAATACTTTCGCTTTATGTGTATTAATAAATGACGCACTTTATTGATATCTATCCAAGTAGAATATTTATTTGAGTGAATATAAATATATTCCAGTCATTCTTTTGGGCAATACCACGAGTGCTGAATCAGGATACTTGGACGCTCTGATCTAGTAGTATTCTATATTGTTTTTTGTCCTGAGCATCTAACCGGTAGTTGGTACCCATTAACTATTTATTATTATTTTGGATGGTTTATATCTCAGGTACGATCCACCAATATTATATGTAGTAGTAGTAGTAGGAGGAGGAGGAGTATTAAGAGTAGTAGTAGTAGGAAGAGGAGTATGAAGAAGAGGGAGAGGATAAGGAGTAGGTGTAGTAGTAGGACTATTAAGAAGAGTAGTAGTAGGAGGAGTAGGTTTATTAAGAAGAGTAGAAGTAGTAGGAGGAGTATTAAGAAGAGGCATAGGAGTAGTATCAGGAGGAGGAGGAGAAGGAGAAGTATTCAGAAGAGTAGTAGGGGTAGTAGTAGTAGTAGTAGTAGTAGTAGTAGTAGTAGTAGAAGTAGTAATAGTAGTAGCAGCAATAGTAGTAGTAGTAGTAGTAGTAGTAGTAGTAGTAGTAGTAGTAGTAGTAGTAGTATCACTTTATCATCTTTAATCCATTATTCCATCAGCTGTTCATTACGTCTCCTAGCCAATCCTTTAGATAATACATCATGAATATTTGTGACATAAGACACAGAGCCGTAGAAAGTGGAAGTATTGAATGCTGAACATAAATTGCATTCCAAATGACCGAGAAGATTCTATAAATTAAACATGTCCAGCTTTACCATCAGGGGCGTACCTACTGGGGGATCAGGGGGAGAAACCGCATGGGTGGCCCGGTAGCCAAGGGGCCCCTAATCCATGTTCTTATTTTCCTTATGACAGATATAACCTCCTCCCAGAAAATCACTGTGGATGAGGAAGAGGAAAAGGCCCCATCGTAGTTTTGCAGTAGGGGCCCAATGATTCCTAGTTACAGTACTGTTTACCATGTATGTCCATCTTTACCATGTATGTCTAGCTTTACCATGTAGGTCCAGCTTTACCATGTATGTCTAGCTTTACCATGTATGTCTAGCTTTACCATGTAGGTCCAGCTTTACCATGTATGTCCAGCTTTACCATGTATGTCTAGCTTTACCATGTATGTCCAGCTTTACCATGTATGTCCAGCTTTACCATGTATGTATAGCTTTACCATGTATGTCCAGCTTTACCATGTAGGTCCAGCTTTACCATGTATGTCCAGCTTTACCATGTATGTCCAGCTTTACCATGTAGGTCCAGCTTTACCATGTATGTCTAGCTTTACCATGTATGTCCAGCTTTACCATGTATGTCCAACTTTACAATGTATGTCTAGCTTTACCATGTATGTCCAGCTTTACCATGTATGTCCAGCTTTACCATGTATGTCTAGCTTTACCATGTATGTCCAGCTTTACCATGTATGTCCAGATTTACCATGTATGTCTAGCTTTACCATGTATGCCCAGCTTTACCATGTATGTCCAGCTTTACCATGTATGTCCAGATTTACCATGTATGTCCAGATTTACCATGTATGTTCAGCTTTACCATGTATGTCCAGCTTTACCATGTATGTCCAGATTTACCATGTAATGTCCACTTTAACCATGGTATGTCCAGCTTTACCATATATGTCCAGCTTTACCATGTAGGTTCAGCTTTACCATGTAGGTCCTGATTTACCATGTATGTCCAGCTTTACCATGTATGTCCAGCTTTACCATGTATGTCCAGATTTACCATGTATGTCCCGATTTACCATGTATGTTCAGCTTTACCATGTATGTCCAGCTTTACCATGTATGTCCAGATTTACCATGTATGTCCTGCTTACATGTAGGTCCAGATTACCATGTATGTCCAGCTTTACCATGTATGTCCAGATTTACCATGTATGTCCGATTTACCATGTATGTGTCCAAGCTTTTTACCATGTATGTCCAGCTTTACCATGTAGGTCAGCTTTACCATGTATGTCCAGATTTACCATGTATTTCCAGATTATCATGTATGTCCAGCTTTACCATGTATGTCCAGCTTTACCATATATGTCCAGCTTTACCATGTAGGTTCAGCTTTACCATGTAGGTCCTGATTTACCATGTATGTCCAGTTTACCATGTAGGTCCAGATTTACCATGTATGTCCAGCTTTACCATGTATGTCCAGATTTACCATGTATGTCCAGATTTACCATGTATGTCCTGCTTTACCATGTAGGTCCAGATTTACCATGTATGTCCAGCTTTACCATGTATGTCCAGATTTACCATGTATGTCCAGCTTTACCATGTATGTCCAGCTTTACTCATGTAGGTTCAGCTTTACCATGTAGGTCCAGATTTACCATGTATTTCCAGATTTACCATGTATTTCCAGATTTATCATGTATGTCCAGCTTTACCATGTATGTCCAGCTTTACCATATATGTCCAGCTTCACCATGTAGGTTCAGCTTTACCATGTAGGTCCTGATTTACCATGTATGTCCAGCTTTACCATGTACGTCCAGATTTACCATGTATGTCCAGATTTACCATGTATGTCCAGATTTACCATGTATGTTCAGCTTTACCATGTATGTCCAGCTTTACCATGTATGTCCAGATTTACCATGTATGTCCAGATTTACCATGTATGTCCTGCTTTACCATGTATGTCCCGATTTACCATGATTCCAGATTTCATTATGTCCAGCTTAAATGTATGTCCAGATTTACCATTTAGTCCAGCTTTACCATGTAGGTCCAGATTTACCATGTATGGTCCACGTTTTACCATTGTATGTCCAGATTTCCCATGTATGTCCCAGATGTACCATGTATGTCCTGTCTTTACCATGTAGGTCCAGATTTACCATGTATGTCCAGCTTTTACATGTATGTCCAGATTTAACCATGTATGTCCAGATTTACCATGTAGGTCCAGATTTACCATGTAGGTCCAGATTTACCATGTATGTCCAGCTTTACCATGTATGTCCAGATTTACCATGTATGTCCAGCTTTATGTGTCATGTTTCCTAGAACATATTAAAGTCATTTGAGGTGCCCAGGGATTATGGTTCCATTGGCCCAATTACAGACATTAAATTAATCTTGCCCCACATGTCTCTTTATCCAGCAATTAGCAATTCTATTTTGTTGGTGATAGAAACAAAATCATCTCTCCATCAATCAATCTCAATCTCCATCAATCAATCTCAATCTCAACCAATCAATCTCAATCTCCATCAATCAATCTCAATCCCAATCAATCAATCTCAATCTCCATCAATCTGCTCCACACACCAATGCCAATGGATGATAGAGGCTTCTTCCCACCATGAACCTTCCGTGATTAGACCGTGTGTCTGAACCCGGTTCCACAGCAGATCTCACAGGTTTTCCAGAATTCCACTTTCAGAATTTTTCCGAACTGTGTTTGGAGATTTTTTCAAGCAATTTTCGAAAAATTTTGTAAAAATGCTACAGTAACTTACTGTAAATGGCTCTGGGATACTTCGTCCGGGAAATACGTCCCTGTGGGAAGAACAGCAAAAAAATGAAAGCACACGCCACTTTCAGTTTTCCGCTGGGACATTTCGGTAATCTTCGAACGGCCGACTTCTAGAATCCTCGAATGTTCAAGACTTCTCATATTTGGCCATTCGAGGATTATTGAATGGCCGAAAGTACCGCAGCCGCTCAAACCAGTATCTCCCTATGGATCAAAAGTTTCTAATGTATCAGCAAATACACGTGTGTACATGGTCATGGGAACAGCTTCATATGACTGCCCCTCGAACTACCTGGATAGGCAGCAAATGTAGAGATTTTTTTAAATATTAGCATATTTATTGTCAAAATTATTACCGGTCTTGGAACCAGAGTGGGTGGTATTTCCCCAGCAAAAAAAGACCAAAGTTTAAAAGGCAACTATAATTTTTAAAAAAATGTTACTTTGCCTTAATGTTTACATTACTACATGTAATTAGCCCTTTCTTTGAGGTGTGTGTGTTGCCTTCAATCCAGTGGTTTGCTTAGGCTTAGTATCTCCTCTCCCACTCATAACCAACACCTCCTTCCTTCTGACTAGACTTTCTGTGAGGGCGAGCATGCTCAGTAATCACTATAAGGCAGAACTGGGAGAGGGAATTTCCCACCATGCAATTCACACATACCAACTGTCACCATCCCAGTTACAGTAAAACTGCACATAGCAGAAGAGTTTATGATAATAAGGCACTTGATTGACGGCTGAAATGTAAGATAGTTCAGATATTGGATAATTATCTAAAGAAATAGGTGACAGATTAACAAATAAATGGTACAGTGATAGTTGGGAAGAATTTTAGTTTCCAGAAATGGGAAACTTAAAAAAATATATAGTTTTCCATATAGATGACCTTTAAACAACGAAAGGAATCATATTACCAAGTCCCATATAAATAACCAAGTGTTACAAAGTCTACTGAGCTTAAACCTCCCCTAAAAATGTCCACTGAGTTCTATGATCTTCCACACATGTCCAAACCATCTAGAGATTCTCCAAATTCTTATTGGTCCAACCACCAGGATGGAATCTAACAAGAGAACTGATTCCCAATATGCAGTGCAAACATGAAGACCTATTTCCTGGTTCCTACTCGTGTGCTGTCCCATACACACCAATACATCATACATTCTGATTCCTGGAACTATCTCACTTCTCCAATTTTTCAGGAGAACTGATTAGACTAGGTGAGGTTTTAGCAAATGGGTTTAACTCAAAAGAATAAACAATTCTGCCCTAAGCTCTACAAATAAAATAACCCATCAGAATGGCGGAATGAGACAGTCAGAAGGTCTTATTTCATTAGAGAACTTTCCTTATCATTTTCCAGGGATATTTCCAATTGTCACTTTTAGTCGGGAAGGAATTTTTTCCCCTTCATTAATTTGGTGGTTTTTTTTGCCTTCCTCTGGATCAACAGTTAGACAGGAAATGTGGGTATTGCTAGATGGGTTAGACTGGATGGACGTATGTCTTTATTCAACCTCAAATACTATACTATAATATACTTTACTATACTAAACAATACTATACTGTACTATACTATACTGTACTGTACTATACTGTACCATGCTATACTGTACTGTACTATACTGTACTATACTATACTGTACTATACTATACTATACTATACTATATTATACTGTACTGTACTATACTATACTGTACTGTACTGTACTATACTGTACTATACTATACTATACTGTACTATACTGTACTGTACTATACTATACTATACTATACTGTACTATACTATACTGTACTATACTATACTGTACTATATTATACTGTACTGTACTATACTGTACTGTACTGTACTATACTATACTGTACTATACTGTACTATACTATACTGTACTATACTATACTGTACTATACTATGCTGTACTATACTATGCTGTACTGAACTATACTATGCTGTACTATACTATAATATACTATACTGTACTATACTGTACTGTACTGTACTATACTGTACTATACTGTACTGTACTATACTGTACTGTGCTATACTATACTGTACTATACTATACTGTACTATACTATACTATACTGTACTATACAGTACTATACTGTACTGTACTATACTGTACTGTACTGTACCATACTCTACTGTACTATACTGTACTATACTACTCTATACTGTACTGTACTATACTATACTATACTACACAACACTACACTACACTATACTACACTACACTACAGTACACTATACTATACTATACTGTACTGTACTATACTACACTACACTATACTATACTATACTATACTGTACTGTACTATACTACACTACACTACACTATACTATACTATACTGTACTATACTACACTACACTATACTATACTATACTATACTGTACTGTACTGTACTGTACTGTACTATACTACACTACACTATACTATACTGTACTGTACTGTACTGTACTACACTACACTACACTATACTATACTATACTATACTACACTACACTATACTATACTATACTGTACTGTACTATACTATACTATACTATACTGTACTATACTACACTATACTATACTATACTATACTATACTATACTATACTGTACTGTACTATACTACACTACACTACACTACACTATATTATACTATACACTATTTTATCCCAGACACAGATCTTCATTTTTCTCATGACAACTGCTCTTGTTGTACCTGGATAAAGGGAAATAACTGTATAAAACATCCCTCTAAATGGCAACTTGTTTTAATAATTTTAAACAACTATGAAAGGGGAAGTATTAGGGGATCAATGAAAAAGTTAATTTTGGCTACAGTTCAACATAAAGGAAGTTCCAGGTTTAAGATACTTGCAGTAAAAACAGATTGTTTTATATAAAATAATATTTCAAGTTCTGTAAGAGAAGGTTTGAGGACCTCCCCGTCATTGAATATACTGTCAAGATGACATACTGTATCTCTAAAAAGTCCCCAATAAAAAGGTATAACCATACCCTACAGTACTCATCTTTTTAGTCATTTCTAACACAGCTACAACAGCCATACTTGCTAAGGAACAAAGACTCATGGGTAAGGCACCTGAAGAAGCAGAAACCCAAAACGTTGTTTGATCAGCATTAATTCTCAGTACGAATTCCACTAGTTGAATAGATAGTGTTTCTATCACGTACAATACATATTTCCTGGCTTGCTCTCCTGGGTGGCAAGAGATATGTCCTTCAGTGCTAATTACCATAGTATGGAATTCTTTCCATTCTATCTAAGTGTAAAGTTCGATTTACGTTGTCATCATTCTGAAATGAAACACATACCACAGAGAGAAAAATGAACCCCAAAGGCCAATAGACAAAGACCAAGGCTTGAAACTTCCCTCCTTCACCTTCTAAAGAACAATCTCCAAAACAAAGAGAGTCCCTAAAATAGGGAGATTCCTATTCATCTCGCACCATTGCATTTTCTGAGAACTTGGCACATCAAACGCCGCTCGCTAAGCTTTCAAGGCGTTTTCTATTCACTGAAGAAGTGTTTGCCTCGGTTCAATTGAAAGAATCAAACTTGTCTTCAGAAGAGATAAAAAGAAAAAGAAAACAGGAGACATCTTTATAAAATACCGAGTCGAGGCCAAAGATTCCCTAATGTTTGTCTATTCATTGCGATGTTTGAGTAGACATTTGGTCTTGTTGTGTGGTTTGGTTTTCTTATGCAAAAGCTACTGAGATAGTTGTGAAAAATTCCTTTATTTCCATTACACAGATCCTACATAAATAATGAGTTACAATGACAATGAAATCTGTTTTTCATGTAGGTGCCTAAACCTACATGGTCCACAGTTCATGGTGGGTGTGCTGACTGGTGGTTACGTTCAAACAAACTTGAGGGAAACGAGAAGAACTAAACATGAATCATCTCAAACTCAAGCTCCTCTTAATCTACTTGAATCTAGTACTTTATCCTTGAGTAGAATTAAACACAACAACATATATGTTTCACTCCCGATTGAAGTCTCATTGTCCTACAACCTATAGAAGGTCTTCCACCTAACAGACAAAGGTTATCAAGACCCATTTGAAGTCTGAGACTGAGGTATGTAAAGAGATTATGGAGATATTGTCCCATACATAGAAGTTAGAGAGGTAAAGGTTCCTGGTTTATTAAGTAGAGCTTGGCGTGCTATCTCTAGGGTTTTATAATCTCCAGTAGTGCAATTCCTAGGGGTTAGTATTGATCAGAATTTAAAATTATACATTTGCAGGAAGATTCAATAAAAGTTCTTATCATTAAAAATGGTGCTAATTTTGCTCCAACCAATAAGATATATTTTAACATTTGAAAGCTAACATCTCATTGGTTGGGGCAAAATTAGCACCATTTTGAACGATAAGAACTTTTATTGAATCGCCCTTTATGTGTTGAGTAAAGCGACTAACAGGTGAAGATATTTTAGATACATCACTTAAAATTGATGCTATAGAGTTTAATAAAGTCCAGATTTAAAGTGACACCGCTTAATTTACCACCTGATTTTTATACAAAATACTGATGTCAAGAAATTATGCGTACACCATTTATTGTGAAGCCTCCTAATATCCAGGATAGAGATAATTACCTAATTCCTACAAACTACAAACTATACAACCACCTCCATGATATCACATCGCCTCTCCCATATAATATCACATACCTGCCAATTCATCTTGGTAAAGTAGATTCCTGTTTGGATTGTTCCACCTTCTAAACAACCTCTTACAACCAGGTAAGCAGAATCAATCATCAGTAACGTTTTATTTGGATGTTGTACATTTCCAGACATTCATATACATTTCCTTAAATTGGGTATCAATAGGCTGGTCTTTCGGCCCAATGATTAAAAAACAAGGCCATTTTGAGAACCCGCGTTAGACCCTTATTGGACTATGATAGATCACGTGGTTCAGAAGTCAATCTTCCAACCAACCAAGACAGACACATTGCACAGATGATAGGGACATAAGGTCGTAATAAAAGACCAAGGCAGTTACCCATTGTTACCTTATTTTATACTTTAAAGGAGAACTAACCCATTGTTTTCTATTGTTACCTTATTTTATACTTTAAAGGAGAACTAACCCATGGTTTTCTATTGTTACCTTATTTTATACTTTAAAGGAGAACTAACCCATGGTTTTCTATTGTTACATTATTTTATACTTTAAAGGAGAACTAACCCATGGTTTTCTATTGTTACTTATTTTAACTTTAAAGGAGAACTACCCATTGTTTTCTATTGTTACCTTATTTTTACTTATAGGAGAACTAACCCATGTTTTCTATTGTTACCTATATATTTTACTTAAAGGAGAACTAACCCATTGTTTTCTATTGTTACCTTATTTTATACTTTAAAGGAGAACTAACCCATTGTTTTCTATTGTTACCTTATTTTATACTTTAAAGGAGAACTAACCCATTGTTTTCTATTGTTACATTATTTTATACTTTAAAGGAGACCTATCCCATTGTTTTCTATTGTTACCTTATTTTAAACTTTATAGGAGAACTAACCCATTGTTTTCTATTGTTACCTTATTTTATACTTTAAAGGAGAACTAACCTATGGTTTTCTATTGTTACCTTATTTTATACTTTAAAGGAGAACTAACCCATGGTTTTCTATTGTTACCTTATTTTACACTTTAAAGGAGAACTAACCCATTGTTTTCTATTGTTACCTTATTTTATACTTTAAAGGAGAACTAACCCATGGTTTTCAATTGTTACCTTGTTTTATACTTTAAAGGAGAACTAACCCATGGTTTTCTATTGTTACCTTATTTTATACTTTAAAAGAGAACTAACCCATTGTTTTCTATTGTTAACTTATTTTATACTTTAAAGGAGAACTAACCCATTGTTTTCTATTGTTACCTTATTTTATACTTTAAAGGAGAACTAACCCATTGTTTTCTATTGTTACCTTATTTTATACTTAAAGGAGAACTAACCCATGGTTTTCTATTGTTACCTTATTTTATACTTTAAAGGAGAACTAACCCATTGTTTTCTATTGTTACCTTATTTTATACTTTAAAGGAGAAGTAACCCATTGTTTTCTATTGTTACCTTATTATATACTTTAAAGGAGGACCTAACCCATTGTTTTCAGTTGTTACCTCTATTTTATACTTTAAAGGAGAACTAACCCATTGTTTTCTATTGTTACCTTATTTTATACTTTAAAGGAGACCTAACCCATTGTTTTCTATTGTTACCTTATTTTATACTTTAAAGGAGAACTAACCCATTGTTTTCTATTGTTACCTTATTTTACACTTTAAAGGAGAACTAACCCATGTTTTCTATTGTTACCTTATTTTTAACTTTAAAGGAAACTAACCATTGTTTTCTATTGTTACCTTATTTTATACTTTAAGGAGAACTAACCCATTGTTTTCTATTGTTACCTTATTTTATACTAAAGGAGAACTAACCCATTGTTTTCTATTGTTACCTTATTTTATACTTTAAAGGAGAACTAACCCATTGTTTTCTATTGTTACCTTATTTTATACTTTAAAGGAGAACTAACCCATTGTTTTCTATTGTTACCTATTTTATACTTTAAAGGAGAACTAACCCATTGTTTTCTATGTTACCTTATTTTACACTTTAAAGGAGAACTAACCCATTGTTTTCTATTGTTACCTTGTTTTATACTTTAAAGGAGAACTAACCCATTGTTTTCTATTGTTACCTAATTTTACACTTTAAAGGAGAACTAACCCATTGTTTTCTATTGTTACCTTATTTTATACTTTAAAGGAGAACTAACCCATTGTTTTCTATTGTACCCTTATTTTATACTTTAAAGAGAACTAACCCATTGTTTTCTATTGTTACCTACATTTTATACTTTAAAGGAGAACTAACCCATTGTTTTCTATTGTTACTGTTTTTACTTTAAGGAGGAACTAACAATTGTTTTCTATTGTTACCTTATTTTATACTTTAAAGGAGAACTAACCCATTGTTTTCTATTGTTACCTTGTTTTATACTTTAAAGGAGATCTAACCCATTGTTTTCTATTGTTACCTTATTTTACACTTTAAAGGAGAACTAACCCATTTTTTTTCTATTGTTACCTTTTTTTATACTTTAAAGGAGAACTAACCCATTGTTTACTATTGTTACCTTATTTTACACTTTAAAGGAGAACTACACCATTGTTTTCTATTGTTACCTTATTTTATACTTTAAAGGAGAACTAACCCATTGTTTTCTATTGTACCTTATTTTATACTTTAAAGGAGAACTAACCCATTGTTTTCAATTGTTACCTTATTTTACACTTTAAAGGAGAACTAACCCATTGTTTTCCATTGTTACCTTATTTTATACTTTAAAGGAGAACAACCCATTGTTTTCTATTGTTACCTTGTTTTACACTTTAAAGGAGAACTAACCATTGTTTTCTATTGTTACCTTATTTTACACTTTAAAGGAGAACTAACCCATTGTTTTCTATTGTTACCTTATTTAAAGGAGAACTAACCCATTGTTTTCTATTGTTACCTTATTTTACACTTTAAAGGAGAACTAACCCATTGTTTGATTGTACCTATTTTAGTTTAAAAGGAGAACTAACCCATTGTTTTCTATTGTTAACTTATTTTAACTTTAAAGGAGAACTAACCCCATTGTTTTCTATTGTTACCTTATTTATACTTTAAGGAGAACTAACCCATGTTTTCTATTGTTACCTATTTATACTTTAAAGGAGAACTAACCCATGGTTTTCTATTGTTACCTTATTTTACACTTTAAAGGAGAACTAACCCATGGTTTTTATTGTTACTTATTTATACTTTAAAGGAGAACTAACCCATTGTTTTCTATTGTTACCTTATTTTATACTTTAAGGAGAACTAACCCATTGTTTTCTATTGTACCTTATTTATACTTTAAAGGAGAACTAACCCATTGTTTTCTATTGTTACCTTATTAACTTTAAGGAGAAACTAACCATGTTTTCTCTTGTACCTTATTTTATACTTTAAGGAGAACAAACCCATTGTTTTCTATTGTTACCTTGTTTTACTCTTTAAAGGAGAACTAACCTATTGTTTTCTATTGTTACCTTATTTTATACTTTAAAGGAGAACTAACCCATTGTTTTCTATTGTTACCTTATTTTATACTTTAAAGGAGAACTAACCCATTGTTTTCTATTGTTACCTTATTTTATACTTTAAGGAGAACTAACCTATTGTTTTCTATTGTTACCTTATTTTATACTTTAAAGGAGAACTAACCCATTGTTTTCTATTGTTACCTTATTTATACTTTAAAGGAGAACTAACCCATTGTTTTTCTATTGTTACCTTATTTTACACTTTAAAGGAGAACTAACCCATTGTTTTCTATTGTTACCTTATTTTACACTTTAAAGGAGAACTAACCCATTGTTTTCTATTGTTACCCTATTTTATACTTTAAAGGAGAACTAACCCATTGTTTTCTATTGTTACCTTATTTTATAACTTTAAAGGAGAACTAACCCATTGTTTTCTATTGTTACCTTATTTTATACTTTTAAGGAGAACTAACCCTTGTTTTCTATTGTTACCTTATTTTATACTTAAAGGGAGAACAACCCATTGTTTTCTATTGTTACTTCTTTTTATACTTTAAAGGAGAACTAACCCATTGTTTTCTATTGTTACCTTATTTTTTACTTTAAAGGAGAACTAACCCATTGTTTTCTATTGTTACCTTATTTTACACTTTAAAGGAGAACTAACCCATTGTTTTCTATTGTTACCTTTTTATACTTTAAAGGAGAACTAACCCATTGTTTTCTATTGTTACCTTATTTTACACTTTAAAGGAGAACTAACCCATTGTTTTCTATTGTTACCTATTTTATACTTTAAAGGAGAACTAACCATTGTTTTCTATTGTTACCTTATTTTATACTTAAAGGAGAACTAACCAGTTTTCTATTGTTACCTTGTTTTATACTTTAAAGGAGAACTAACCCATTGTTTTCTATTGTTACCTTATTTTACACTTAAAGGAGAACTAACCCATTGTTTTCTATTGTTACCTTATTTTACACTTTAAAGGAGAACTAACCCATTGTTTTCTATTGTTACCTTGTTTTACACTTTAAAGGAGAACTAACCCATTGTTTTCTATTGTTACCTTATTTAACACTTTAAAGGAGAACTAACCCATTGTTTTCTATTGTTACCTTGTTTTACACTTTAAGGAGAACTAACCATTGTTTCTATTGTTACCTTATTTTACACTTTAAAGAGAGAACTAACCCATTGTTTTCTCATTGTTACCATTATTTTACACTTTAAAGGAGAACTAACCCATTGTTTCTATTGTTACCTCTATTTTATACTTAAAGGAGAACTAACCCATTGTTTTCTATTGTTACCTTATTTTACACTTTAAAGGAGAACTAACCCATTGTTTTCTATTGTTACCTTATTTTATACTTTAAAGGAGAACTAACCCATTGTTTTCTATTGTTACCTTATTTTATACTTAAAGGAGAAACTAACCCATTGTTTTCTATTGTTACCTATTTTTACACTTTAAAGGAGAACTAACCCATTGTTTTCTATTGTTACCTTTTTTTAACTTTAAAGGAGAACTAACCCATGTTTTCTATTGTTACTTGTTTTACACTTTAAAGGAGAATAACCCATGGTTTTTCTTGTTACCTTGTTTTACACTTTAAAGGAGAAACTACCCATGTTTTCTATTGTTACCTTATTTTATACTTAAAGGAGAACTAACCCATGTTTTCTATTGTTACCTTATTTTATACTTTAAAGGAGAACTAACCCATTGTTTTCTATTGTTACCTTATTTTATACTTTAAAGGAGAACTAACCCATTGTTTTCTATTGTTACCTTATTTTATACTTTAAAGGAGAACTAACCCATTGTTTTCTATTGTTACCTTATTTATACTTTTAGGAGAACTAACCCATTGTTTTCTACTGTTATTATTTTACACTTTAAGGAGAACTAACCCATTGTTTTCTATTGTTACCTTATTTTATTACTTTAAAGGAGAACTAACCCATGGTTTTCTATTGTTACCTTTTTATACTTTAAAGGAGAACTAACCCATTGTTTTTCTATTGTTACCTAATTTTACACTTTAAGGAGAAACTAACCCATTGTTTTCTATTGTTACCTTATTTTACACTTTAAGGAGAACTAACCATTGTTTTCTATTGTTACCTTATTTTATACTTTAAAGAGAACTAACCCATTGTTTTCTATTGTTACCTTATTTTACACTTTAAAGGAGAACTAACCCATTGTTTTCTATTGTTACCTTGTTTTATACTTTAAAGGAGAACTAACCCATTGTTTTCTATTGTTACCTATTTTACACTTTAAAGGAGAATAACCCATTGTTTTCTATTGTTACCTAATTTACACTTTAAAGGAGAACTAACCCATTGTTCTATTGTTACCTTATTTTACACTTAAAGGAGAACTAACCCATTGTTTTTTGTTACCTTATTTTATACTTTAAAGGAGAACTAACCCATGGTTTTCTATTGTTACCTGTTTTATACTTTAAAGGAGAACTAACCCATTGTTTTCTATTGTACCATTTTACACTTTAAAGGAGAACTAACCCATTGTTTTCTATTGTTACCTTAACTTTAAGGAGAACTAACCCATTGTTTCTTTATTTACTTTTTATACTTTAAAGGAGAACAACCCATGTGTTTCTATTGTTACCTTATTTTATACTTTAAAGGAGAACTAACCCATTGTTTTCTATTGTTACCTTATTTTATACTTTAAAGGAGAACTAACCCATTTTTTTCTTGTTACCTTATTTTACACTTTAAAGGAGAACTAACCCATTGTTTTCTATTGTTACCTTATTGTATACTTTAAAGGAGAACTAACCCATTGTTTTTCTATTGTTACCTTATTTTACACTTTAAAGGAGAACTAACCTATTGTTTTCTATTGTTACCTTATTTTATACTTTAAAGGAGAACTAACCCATTGTTTTCAATTGTTACATTATTTTATACTTTAAAGGAGAACTAACCCATTGTTTTCATTGTTACCTTATTTTATACTTTAAAGGAGAACTAACCCATTTTTTTCTATTGTTACCTTATTTTACACTTTAAAGGAGAACTAACCCATTGTTTTCTATTGTTACCTTATTTTATCTTTAAAGGAGAACTAACCCATTTTTTTCTATTGTTAACTATTTTATACTTTAAAGGAGAACTAACCCATTTTTTTCTATTGTTACCTTATTTTACACTTTAAAGGAGAACTAACCCATTGTTTTCTATTGTTACCTTGTTTTTTACTTTAAGAAGAACTAACCCATTGTTTTCTATTGTTACCTTATTTATATCTTAAGGAGAACACCCATTGTTTTCTATTGTTACCTTATTTTAACTTTAAAGGAGGAACTAACCATTGTTTTCTATTGTTACCTTATTTTATACTTTAAAGGAGAACTAACCCATTGTTTTCTATTGTTACCTTATTTTATACTTTAAAGGAGTACTAACCCATTGTTTTCTATTGTTACCTTGTTTTACACTTTAAAGGAGACCTAACCCATTGTTTTCTATTGTTACCTTATTTTATACTTTAAAGGAGAACTAACCCATTGTTTTCTATTGTTACTATTTTTTACACTTTAAAGGAGAACTAACCCATTGTTTTCTATTGTTACCTTATTTTATACTTTAAAGGAGAACTAACCCATTGTTTATTGTTACCTTATTTACACTTTAAAGGAGAACTAACCCATTGTTTTCCATTGTTACCTTATTTTACATTTAAAGGAGACCTAACCCATTGTTTTCTATTGTTACCCTATTTTATACTTTAAAGGAGAACTAACCCATTGTTTTCTATTGTTACCTTATTTTATACTTTAAAGGAGAACTAACCCATTGTTTTCTATTGTTACCTTATTTTATACTTTAAAGGAGAACTAACCCATTGTTTTCTATTGTTACTATTTTTTACACTTTAAAGGAGAACTAACCATTGTTTTCTATTGTTACACTTATTTTATACTTTAAAGGAGACTAACCCATTGTTTTCTATTGTTACCTTATTTTATAATTAAAGGAGAACTAACCATTGTTTTCTATTGTTACCTTATTTTATACTTTAAAGGAGAACTAACCCATTGTTTTCTATTGTTACCTTATTTACACTTTAAAGGAGAACTAACCATTGTTTTCTATTGTTACCTTATTTTATCTTTAGGAAGACTAACCCATGTTTTCTATTGTTACCTTATTTTACACTTTAAGGAGAACTAACCCATTGTTTCCTATTGTTACCTTATTTTATACTTAAGGAGAACTAACCCATGTTTTCTATTGTTACCTTATTTTAAACTTTAAAGGAAACTAACCCATTGTTTTCTATTGTTACCTTATTTAAAGGAGAACTAACCCATTGTTTTCTATGTTACCGTTATTTTACACTTTAAAGGAGAACTAACCCATTGTTTTCATTGTTACCTTATTTTACCTTATAAGAGAGAAAACAACCCTTGTTTTCATGTTAGTTCCATTTATATTAAAGGAGAACTAACCCATTGTTTTCTATTGTTACCTTATTTATACTTTAAAGGAGAACTAACCCATTGTTTTCTATGTTACCCTATTTAACTTTAAAGGAGAACTAACCCATGTTTCTATTGTTACCTTATTTTATATTTAAGGAGAACTACCCATTGTTTCTATTGTTACCTTATTTTATACTTTAAAGGAAAAAACCCATTGTTTTCTATTGTCCCTTATTTTATACTTTAAAGGAGAACAACCCATTGTTTTCTATTGTTACCTTATTTTATAATTATAGGAGAACTAACCATGTTTTTCTATTGTACTTGTTATACTTAAAGGAGAACTAACCCATTGTTTTCATTGTTACCTATTTTACAATTTAAAGGAGAACAACCCATTGTTTCTATTGTTACCTTATTTTTTACACTTTAAGGAGACTAACCCATTGTTTTCTATTGTTACCTTTTATACTTAAAGGAGAACTAACCCATGTTTTCTATGTGTACCTTATTTTACACTTTAAGGAGAACTAACCCAGTTTTTCTATTGTTACCTTGTTTTTACTTTAAGGAGAACTAACCCATTGTTTTCTATTGTTACCTTAATTTTACACTTTAAAGGAGAACTAACCATTGTTTTTTCTATTGTACCTTATTTACACTTTAAAGGAGAACTAACCCATTGTTTCTATTGTTACCTTATTTTACACTTTAAGGAGAACTAACCCATTGTTTTATATGTGTTACCTTTTTTATACTTAAAGGAGAACTAACCCATGTGTTTCTATTGTTACCCTTTTTATACTTTAAAGGAGAACTAACCCATTGTTTTCTTTGTTACATATTTACACTTTAAGGAGAACTAACCCATTGTTTCTATGTTACCTTATTTTACACTTTAAAGGAGAACTAACCCATTGTTTTCTATTGTTACCTATTTTATACTTTAAGGAGAACTAACCCATGGTTTTCTATTGTTACCTTAATTTAAACTTAAAGGAGAACTAACCCATTGTTTCTATTGTTACCTTATTTATACTTTAAAGGAGAAACTAACCCATTGTTTTCTATTGTTACCTTATTTTACACTTTAAAGGAGAACTAACCCATTGTTTTCTATTGTTACTATGTATACTTTAAAGGAGAACTAACCCATTGTTTTCTATTGTTAACTTATTTTAACTTTAAAGGAGAACTAACCTATTGTTTCTATTGTTACCTTATTTTATACTTTAAAGGAGAACTAACCCATTGTTTTCATTGTTACCTTATTTATACTTTAAAGGAGGAACTAACCCATTGTTTTCTATTGTTACCTTATTTACTTTAAAGGAGAACTAACCCATTTTTTTCTTATGTTACCTTATTTTACACTTTAAAGGAGAACTAACCCATTGTTTTCCATTGTTACCTTATTTTATACTTTAAAGGAGAACTAACCATTTTTTTTCTTGTTACTTATTTTACTTTAAAGGAGAACTAACCCATTTTTTTCTATGTTACCTTATTTTACACTTTAAAGGAGAACTAACCCATTGTTTTCTATTGTACACTTTTTTTACTTTAAAGAAGAACTAACCCATTGTTTCTATTGTTACCTTATTTTTACTTTAAAGGAGAACTAACCCATTGTTTTCATGTTACCATTTTATACTTTAAAGGAGAACTAACCCAGTTTTCTATTGTTACCTTATTTTATACTTTAAAGAAGAGAACTAACCCATTTGTTTTCTATTGTTACCTTATTTTTATACTTTAAAGGAGACTAACCCATTGTTTTCTATTGTTCACCTTTTTTACACTTAAAGGAGAACTAACCACTTGTTTTCTATGTTACCTTTTTATACTTTAAAGGAGAACTAACCCATTGTTTCTATATGTACCTTTTTACACTTTTAAGGAGAACTAACCCATTGTTTTCTATGTTACCTTATTTTAACTTTAAAGGAGAACAACCCATTGTTTTCTATTGTTACCTTATTTTACACTTTAAGGAGACTAACCCATTGTTTCCATTTGACCTTTTTAACTTAAAGGAACCTACCCATTGTTTTCTATTGTTACCTTATTTCTTACTTTAAAGGAGAACTAACCCCTTGTTTTCTATTGTGTTACCTTATTTTCTACTTTAAAGGGGAACTAACCCATTGTTTTCTATTGTTACCTTATTTTATACTTTAAAGGAGACTAAACCATTGTTCTATGTTACTATTTTTACTTTAAGGAGAAATAACCATTGTTTTCTATTGTTACCTTATTTTACTTTAAAGGGAGAACTAACCATTGTTTCTATGTTTACCTTTTATACTTTAAAGGAGAACTAACCATGTTTTATTGTTACCTTATTTTATACTTTAAAGGAGAACAACCCATTGTTTATTTTACCTTATTTTAACTTAAGGAGAACTAACCCATTGTTTTCTATTGTACCTTATTTTATACTTTAAAGGAGAACTAACCCATGTTTTCTATTGACCTTAATTTTACACTTAAAGGAGAACTAACCCATTGTTTCCATTGTTACCTTATTTATACTTAAAGGAGAACTACCCCATTGTTTTCTATTGTACCTTATTTTACACTTTAAAGGAGAAACTAACCCATTGTTTTCTATTGTTAACTTATTAAAGGAGAACTAACCCTTGTTTCTATTGTTACCTATATTTACACTTTAAAGGAGAACTAACCATTTTTCCATTGTTACCTTATTTTACTTTAAAGGAGAACTAACCCATTGTTTTCTATTGTTACCTTATTTTAATTTAAAGGAGAATCTACCCAGTGTTTCTATTGTACCTTATTTTCTACTTTAAAGGAGAACTAACCCATTGTTTTCTATTGTTACCCTATTTTACACTTTAAAGGAGAAATAACCCATTGTTTCTATTGTACCTTATTTTATAATTTAAAGGAGAACTACCCATTGTTTTCTATGTTACCTTATTTTATACTTTAAAGGAGAACTAACCCATTGTTTCTATTGTTACCTTATTTTATACTTTAAGGAGAACTAACCCATTGTTTTCTATTGTTACCTATTTTATACGTTAAGGAGAACTAACCCATTGTTTTCTATTGTACCTTATTTTACACTTTAAGGAGAGAACTAACCCATTGTTTTCTATTTGTACCTTATTTTACACTTAAAGGAGAAAACACCCATTGTTTCTATTGTTACCTTATTTTATACTTAAAGGAGAACTAAACCATTGTTTTCTATTGTTACCCTTATTTTACACTTTAAAGGAGAACTAACCATTGTTTTCTATGTTACCTTATTTATACTTTAAAGGAGAACTAACCCATTGTTTTCTATTGTTACCTTATTTTAACTTTAAAGAGGAAATACCCATTGTTTTTATTGTTACTTATTTTATACTTTAAAGGAGAACTAACCCATGTTTTTCTATTGTTACCTTATTTTATACTTAAGGAGAACTAACCCATTGTTTTCTATTGTTACCTTATTTTATACTTTAAAGGAGAACAACCCATGTTTTTATTGTACTTATTTTATACTTTAAAGGAGAACTAACCCATGTTTTCTATTGTTACCTTATTTTATACTTTAAAGGAGAACTAAACCCATTGTTTTCTATTGTTACCTTATTTTTACTTTAAGAGAGAACTAAACCATGTTTTCTATTGTTACCATTTTATACTTTAAAGGAGAACTAACCCATTGTTTTCTATTGTTTACCTTATTTATACTTTATTAGGAGAAACAACCCATTGTTTTCTATTGTTACCTATTTTAACTTTAAAGGGAAACTAACCCATTGTTTTCTATTGTACCTTATTTTATACTTTAAAGGAGAACTAACCATTGTTTTCTATTGTTACCTTATTTATACTTTAAAGGAGAACTAACCACATTGTTTTTATTGTTACCTTATTTATACTTTAAAGGAGAACTAACCATTGTTTTCATTGTTACCTTATTTTATACTTTAAAGGGAACAACCATTGTTTTTATGTTACTTATTTTATACTTTAAAGGAGAACTAACCCATTTTTTCTATTGTTACCTATTTTATACTTTAAAGGAGAATACCCATTGTTTCTATGTTACTTATTTTATACTTTAAGGAGAACTAACCCATTGTTTTCTATGTTTACCTTTTTATACTTTAAAGGAGAACTAACCCATTGTTTTCTATTGTTACCTTATTTTATACTTTAAAGGAGAACAACCATGTTTTCTATTGTTACCTTATTTATACTTAAAGGAGACATAACCCATTGTTTTCTATTGTTACCTATTTTATACTTTAAAGGAGAACTAACCCATTGTTTTCTATTGTTACCTTATTTATACTTTACGGAGAACAACCTTGTTTCTATTGACCTTATTTTATACTTTAAAGGAGAACTAAAACATTGTTCTATTTTACCTTTTTATTACTTTAAGGAGAACTAACCCATTGTTTCTATTGTACCTTATTTACACTTAAAGGAGACTAACCCATTGTTTCTATTGTTACCTTATTTTATACTTTAAAGGAGAACTAACCCATTGTTTTCTATTGTACTATTTTATTACTTAAAGGAGAACTAACCCATTGTTTTCTATTGTTACCTTATTTTATACTTTAAAGGAGAACTAACCCATTGTTTTCTATTGTTACATTATTTTATACTTAAAGGAGAACTAACCCATTGTTTCTATGTTTTACTATTTAACTTTAAAGGAGAACAACCCATGTCTAGTTACATTATTATACTTAAGGAGAAATAACCATTGTTTTCTATTGTTACCTTATTTACACTTTAAAGGAGAACTAACCATTGTTTCTATTGTTACCTTATTTACTTTAAAGGAGAACTAACCCATTGTTTCTATTGTTACCTTATTTTATACTTTAAAGGAGAACTACACCATTGTTTTCTATTGTTACCTTATTTTACTTTAAAGGAGAACTAACCCATTGTTTTCTATTGTTACCTTTTTTATACTTAAGGAGAACTAACCCATTGTTCTATGTACCTATTTTATACTTTAAGGAGAACAACCCATTGTTTCTATGTTACCTTATTTATACTTTAAAGGAGAACAACCCATTGTTTCATGTACCTTATTTATACTTTAAAGGAGAAACTAACCCATTGTTTTTCATTGTACCTGTTTATACTTTAAAGGAGAACTAACCCATTGTTTTCTATTGTTACCTTGTTTTATACTTTTTAAAGGAGAACTAACCATTGTTTCTCATTGTTACCTTTTATACTTTAAAGAGAACTAACCCATTGTTTCTATTGTTACCTATTTTATACTTTAAAGAGAGAACTAACCCATTGTTTTATTGTTACCTTATTTTATACTTTAAAGGGAACTAACCCATTGTTTTCCATTGTTACCTGATTTTTATACTTTAAAGGAGAACTAACCTATGTTTCTATTGTTACCTTATTTTATACTTTAAGGAGAACTAACCCATGTTTTCTATTGTTACCTTATTTAACTTTAAGGAGGAACTAACCCATTGTTTTCTATTGTTACCTTTATTAAAGGAGAACTAACCCATGTTTTCTATTGTACCTTATTTTATACTTTAAAGGAGAACTAACCCATGTTTTCTATTGTACTTATTTAATACTTTAAGGAGAACTAACCATTGTTTTTCTATTGTTACCTTATTATACTTTAAAGGAGAACTAACCCATTGTTTTCTATTGTTACCTTATTTTATACTTTAAAGGAGAACTAACCCATTGTTTTCTATTGTTACCATTATTTTATACTTTAAAGGAGAACTAACCCAGTGTTTCTATGTTACCATTTATTATTACTTTAAAGGAGAACTAAACCATTGTTTTCTATGTTACTTATTTTACACTTTAAAGGAGAACTAACCCATTGTTTTCTATTGTACCTTATTTATACTTTAAAGGAGAAACTAACCCATTGTTTTCTATTGTTACCTTATTTTAACTTTAAAGGAGAACTAACCCATTGTTTCTATTGTTACCTATTTATCATTTTAAAGGAGAACTAACCCATTGTTTTTATTGTTACCTTATTTTATACTTTAAAGAGACTAAACCATTGTTTTCTATTGTTACCTTATTTTAACTTTAAAGAGAACTAACCCATTGTTTTATATGTTACCTTATTTATACTTTAAAGGAGAACTAACCATTGTTTTCTATTGTTACCTATTTTTACACTTTAAAGGAAGAACTAAACCATTGTTCTATTGTACCTTTTACATTTACTTTAAAGGAGAAATAACCCATTGTTTTCTATTGTTACCTTATTTATACTTTAAGGAGAACTAACCCATTGTTTTCTATTGTTACCTTATTTTATACTTAAAGGAGAACTAACCCATTGTTTTCTATTGTTACCTATTTTAACTTTAAAGGAGAAACTAACCCATTGTTTTCTAGTGTTACCTTATTTTACACTTTAAAGGAAAACAACCATGTTTTCTATGGACCATTTTATACTTTAAAGGAGAACTAACCCATTGTTTTCTATTGTTACCTTATTTTACACTTTAAAGGAGAACTAACCCATTGTTTTCTATTGTTACCTTATTTAAAGGAGAACTAACCCATTGTTTTCTATTGTTACCTTATTTTTACTTTAAGGAGACTAACCCATTGTTTTTATTGTTACTTATTTTACACTTTAAAGGAGAACTAACCCATTGTTTTTATTGTTACCTTTTTTTACTTTAAAGGAGAACTAACCATTGTTTCTATTGTACCTTATTTTAACTTTAAAGGAGAACTAACCCATGTTTTCTATTGTTACCTTATTTTAACTTTAAAGGAGAAAAACCCATTGTTTCTTGTTACCTTATTTTAACTTTAAAGGAGAACAACCCATTTTTTCTATTGTTACCTTATTTTATACTTAAAGGAGAAACTAACCCATTGTTTTCTATTGTTACCTTTTTTATACTTTAAAGGAAGAACTAACCATTGTTTCTATTGTTACCTATTTACACTTTAAAGGAGAACTAACCCATGTTTCTATGTTACCTTATTTTAACTTTAAAGGAGAAAACCCATTGTTTTCATTGTTACATTATTTTATACTTTAAAGGAGAACTAACCCATGTTTTCTTTGTACCTTATTTATACTTTAAAGGAAGAACTAACCCATTGTTTTCTATTGTTACCTATTTTATACTTTTAAGAGAGAACTAACCCATTTTTTTCTCATTGTACCTTATTTATACCTTTAAAGGAGAACTAACCCATGTTTTCTATTGTTACCTTATTTATACTTAAAGGAGAAACTAAACCCATTGTTTTCTATGTTACCTTATTTTAACTTTAAAGGAGAACTAACCTATTGTTTTCTATTGTTACCTTATTTTATACTTTAAAGGAGAAACTAACCCATTGTTTTCATTGTTACATTATTTTCTACTTTAAGGAGAACTAAACCCATTGTTTTCTATTGTACCTTATTTTAAACTTTAAAGGAGAACTAACCCAATGTTTTCTATTGTTACCTTTATTTACACTTTAAAGGAAACTAACAATTGTTTCTATTGTTACCTTATTTTATACTTTAAAGGAGAACTAACCCATTTTTTTTCATTGTTACCTTATTTTATACTTTAAAGGAGAACTAACCCATTGTTCTATTGTTTACCTTATTACTTTAAAGGAGAACTAACCCATTGTTTTCTATTGTTACCTTTTTTTATACTTTAAAGAGAACAACCCTGTTTTTCTTGTACCTTATTTTATACTTTAAAGGAGAACTAACCCATTGTTTCTATGTTACCTATTTATACTTTAAAGGAGAACTAACCCATGTTTTCTATTGTTACCTTATTTTATACTTTAAAGGAGAACTAACCCATTGTTTTCTATGTTACCTTATTTATACTTAAAGGAACTAACCCATTGTTTTTATGTTACCTTTTTTAACTTTAAAGGAGACTAAACCATTGTTTTCTATTGTTACCTTATTTTATACTTTAAAGGAGAACTAACCCATGTGTTTCTATTGTTACCTTTTTTACACTTTAAAGGAGAACTAACCCATTGTTTTCTATTGTTACCTTATTATACTTAAAGGAGAATAACCCAGTTTTATATTTACGTATTTAACTTTAAAGGAGAACTAACCACAGGTTTTTTTGTTTTCACTATTGTTTTACCTTATTTTAACTTTAAAGGAGAACTAACCCATTGTTTTCTATTGTTACCTTATTTTATACTTTAAAGGAGAACTAAACCCATTGTTTCTATTGTTACCTTATTATCATTTAAAGGAGAACTAACCCATTGTTTCATTGTTACCTTATTTATACTTTAAGGAGAACAACCCATTGTTTTCATTGTTACCTATTTTTACACTTAGAAGGAGAACTAACCCATTGTTTTCTATTGTTACCTATTTATACTTTAAAGGAGAACTAACCCATTGTTTTCATTGTACCTTTTTTTACTTTAAAGGAGAACTAACCCATTGTTTTATTGTTACCTTATTCTACTTTAAAGGAGAACAACCATGTTTTCATTGTTACCTATTTTACACTAAAGGAGAACTAACCCATTGTTTTCTATTTACCTTATTTTATACTTTAAAGGAGAACTAACCCATTGTTTTTATTGTTACCTTATTTTACACTTTAAAGGAGAACTAACCCATTGTTTTCATTGTTACCTTATTTTATACTTTAAAGGAGAACTAACCCATTGTTTTCTATTGTTACCTTATTTTACACTTTAAAGGAGAACTAAACCATTGTTTTCTATTGTTTACCTTTATTTAAAGGGAGAACTAACCCATTGTTCTATTGTTACCTTATTTTTACTTTAAAAGGAGAACTAACCCATTGTTTTCCATTGTTACCCTATTTTAACTTAAAGGAGAACTAACCCATTGTTTTCTATTGTTACCTTATTTTATTCACTTAAAGGAGAAACACCCATTTTCTATTGTTACCATTTTACACATTTAAAGGAGAACTAACCCATTGTTTTCTATGTTACCTTATTTTACACTTTAAAGGAGAACTAACCATTGTTTCTATTGTTACCTTATTTTATAATTTAAAGGAGACTACCCATTGTTTTCTATTGTTACCTTATTTTATACTTTAAAGGAGAAATAACCCATTGTTTTCATTGTTACCTTATTTTATACTTTAAGGAGAACAAACACATTGTTTTCTATTGTTACCTTATTTATACTTTAAGGAGAACTAACCATTGTTTTCTATTGTTACCTTATTTTACCTTTAAAGGAGAAACTAACCCATTGTTTCTATTGTTACCTTATTTTAACTTTAAGGAGAACTAACCCATTGTTTTCTATTGTTACCTTATTTTATACTTTAAAGGAGAACTAAACCATTGTTTTCTATTGTTACCTTATTTTACACTTTAAAGGAGAACTAACCCATGTTTTCTATTGTTACCTTATTTATACTTTAAAGGAGAACTAACCCATTGTTTCTATTGTTACTTATTTTATACTTTAAAGGAGAACTAACCCATTGTTTTCTATTGTTACCTTATTTTACTTTAAGGAGAACTAACCCATTGTTTTCTATTGTTACCTTATTTTATACTTAAGGAGAACTAACCCATTGTTTCATTGTTACCTTATTTTATACTTTAAGGAGAAACTAACCCATTGTTTTCTATTGTTACCTTATTTTATACTTTAAAGGAGAACTAACCCATTGTTTCTATTGTACTCTTATTTATACTTTAAAGGAGAAACTAACCATTGTTTTCTATTGTTACCTTATTTATACTTTAAAGGAGAAATAACCCATGTTTCTATTGTTACCTTATTTATACTTTAAAGGAGAACTAACCCATTGTTTTCTTTGTACCTTATTTTATACTTTAAAGGAGAACTAACCATTGTTTCTTTGTTACCTGATTTTACACTTTAAAGGAGAACTAAACCATTGTTTTCTATGTTACCTTATTTTATACTTTAAAGGAGAACTAACCCATGTTTTATTGTTTACCTTTTTTATACTTTAAAGGAGAATAAACCCATTGTTTTCTATTGTTACCTTATTTTATACTTTAAAGGAGAACTAAACCATTGTTTTCTATTGTACCTTATTTTATATTTAAAGGAGAACTAACCATTGTTTTCTATTTGTACTTATTTATAATTAAAGGAGAACTAACCCATTGTTTTTATTGTTACTTATTTTTATACTTTAAAGAGAGAACTAACCATGTTTTCTATTGTTACCTTATTTTATTACTTAAAGGAGAACTAAACCATTGTTTTCTATGTTACCTTTTTTACTTTAAAGGAGAACTAACCATTGTTTTCTATTGTTACCTTTTTATACATTTAAAGGAGAAAACAACCTATTGTTTCTATTGTGTAACTTTATTTTATACTTTAAAGGAGAAACTAACCCATTGTTTTCTTGTTACCTTATTATACTTTATAAGAGAGAACTAACCCCATTGGTTTCTATTGTTACCTTTTTACATTTTAAAGGAGAACTAACCCATTGTTTCTATTGTTACCTTATTTAACTTTAAAGGAGAAACTAACCCATTGTTTTCTATTGTTACCTTATTTTATACTTTAAAGGAGAAACTAACCCATTGTTTTCTATTGTTACCTTATTTTAACTTTAAAGGAGACTAACACCATTGTTTTCTATTGTTACCTTTTTATACTTTTAAAGGAGAACTAACCCATGTTTTCTATTGTTACCTTATTTTATACTTTAAGAGACTAACCCATTGTTTTCTATTGTTACCTATTTTATACTTAAAGGAGAAACTAACCCATTGTTTTCTATTGTTACTTATTTTATACTTTAAAGGAAGAACAACCCATTGTTTCTATTGTTACCTTATTTTACACTTTAAAGGAGAACTAACCCATTGTTTTCTTATGTTACCATTATTTATACTTTAAAGGAGAAACTAACCCTATTGTTTCTATGTTACATTTTTAACTTTAAAGGAGAACTACCCTTGTTTTCTATTGTTACCTTATTTAACTTTAAAGGAGAACTAACCCATTGTTTCTATGTTACCTTATTTTACTTTAAAGGAGAACTACACCCATATGTTTTCTATTGTTACCTTATTTTACACTTTAAAGGAGAACTAAACCCATTGTTTTCTATTGTTACTTATTTTGTATACTTTAAAGGAGAACTAACCCATGTTTCTATTGTTACCTTATTTTATACTTTAAGGAGAACTAACCTATGTTGTTCTATTGTTTACCTTATTTATTACTTAAAGGAGAAACCAACCCATTGTTTTATATTGTTACCTTATTTATACTTTAAAGGAGAACTAACCCATTGTTTCATTTACCTTATTTTATACTTTAAAGGAGAACTAACCCATTGTTTTATTGTTACCATTTTATACTTTAAAGGAGACAAACTAACCATTGTTTTTTCTATGGTTAACCTTATTTTATACTTTAAAGGAGAAAACTAACCCATTTGTTTTCTATGTTACCTTATTTTATACTTTAAGGAGAAAACCCATTGTTTCTATTGTTACCTTATTTTATACTTTAAAGGAGAACTAACCCATGGTTTCTATGTACCATTATTTTACTTTAAAGGAGCAACTAACACCTATGTTTTCTATTGTTACCTTATTTATACTTTAAGGAGGAGAACTAACCCATTGTTTTCTATTGTTTACCTTATTTTACATTTAAAGGAGAATAACCCATTGTTTTCTTGTTACCTTATTACTTAAAGGAGAACTAACCCATTGTTTTTATTGTTTACCTTATTTTAACTTTAAAGGAGAAACTAACCATTGTTTTCTATTGTTACCTTATTTTATATTTAAAGGAGAACTAACCATGTTTTTCTATGTTACCTTATTTTACACTTTAAAGGAGAACTAACCCATTGTTTCTATTGTTACCTTTTTTATACTTTAAAGGAGAACACCATTGTTTTCTATTGTTACCTTTTATACTTTAAAGGAGAGACTAACCCATTGTTTTCATTGTTACCTTATTTATACTTTAAAGGAGAAACTAACCCATTGTTTTCTATTGTTACCTTATTTTACACGTTAAAGGAGAACTACCCATGTTTCTATGTTACCTATTTACTTTAGGAGAACTAACCCATTGTTTCTATTGTTACCTTATTTTATACTTTAAAGGAGAACTAACCCATGTTTTCTATTGTTACCTTATTTATTACTTTAAAGGAGAAACTAACCCATTGTTTTCTATGTTACCTATTTTATACTTAAAGGAGAACTAACCCATTGTTTCTATTGTTACCTTATTTATACTTTAAAGGAGAACTAACCCATGTTTTCTATGTTTACCTTATTTAACTTTAAAGGAGAACTAAACATGTGTCTATTGTACCTTTTTTAACTTTAAAGGAGAACTAACCCATTGTTTCTATTGTTACCTTATTTTAACTTAAGGAGAACTAACCCATGTTTTCTATTTGTTACCTTATTTTACACTTTAAAGGAGAACTAACCCATTGTGTTATATGTTACCTTATTTATACTTTAAGGAGAACTAACCCATTGTTTTTATTGTTAACTTATTTTATACTTTAAAGGAGAACTAACCCATTGTTTTCTATTGTTACCTTATTTTAACTAAAGGAGAACTAACCTTGTTTTCTATGTTAACTTATTTATACTTTAAAGGAGAACTAACCCATTGTTTTCTATTGTTACCTTATTTTATACTTTAAAGGAGAACTAAACCTATTGTTTCTATATTGTACTATTTTATACTTTAAAGGAGAACTAACCCATTGTTTTCTATTGTTACCTTATTTTATACTTTAAAGGAGAACTAAAACCATTGTTTCTATTGTTAACTTTTTTATACTTTAAAGGAGAACTAAACCATTGTTTCTATTTTACCTGATTTTTATACTTTAAAGGAGAAACTAAACCCTATTTTCTATGTGTTATTTATACTTTAAGGAGAACTAACCCATTGTTTTCTAGTGTTACCTTATTTTATACTTTAAAGGAGAACTAAACCATGTTTCTATTGTTACCTTTTATACTTTAAAGGAGAACTAACCATTGTTTCTATGTTACCTATTTATACTTTAAGGAGACTAACCCATTGTTTTATATGTTACCATTATTTCTACTTTAAAGGAGAACTAACCCATTGGTTTATATTGTTACCTTATTTTTATAATTTAAGGAGAATAACCCATTGTTTTCTATTGTTAACCTTAATTTTACACTTAAGGAGAACTAACCCATGTTTCTTGTTACCTTATTTATTACTCTTAAAGGAGAACTAACCATTGTTTTCTATTGTTACCTTTTTATACTTTAAAGGAGAATAACCCATGTTTTCTATTGTTACCTATTTTACACTTTAAAGGAGAACTAACCCATTGTTTTCTATTGTTACCTTATTTTACTTTAAAAGGAGAACTAACCCATTGTTTTCTATTGTTACTTATTTTATACTTTAAAGGAGAACAAACCCACATGTTTCTATTGTTCCTTATTTATACTTTTAAAGGGAGACTAACAACCATTGTTTTCTATTGACCTTTTTTATACTTAAAGGAGAATAACCCATTGTTTTATTGTTACCTTATTTTATACTTTAAAGGAGAACTAACCCATTGTTTTCTATGTTACCTATTTTATACTTTAAAGGAGAACTAACCCATTGTTTTCTATTGTTACTTATTTATTACTTTAAGGAGAACTAACCCATTGTTTTATTGTTACCTTATTTAACTTTAAAGGAGAACTAAACCATGATTGTTTCTATTGTTACCTATTTATACTTTAAAGGAGAGAGAACTAACCCATTGTTTTCTAGTTACTTATTTAACTTTAAAGGAGAAACTAACCCATTGTTTTCTATTGTTACCTTATTTTATACTTTAAAGGAGAACTAACCCATGTTTTCATTGTTACCTTATTTTATACTTAAAGGAGAACTAACCATTGTTTCATGTACCTTATTATACTTTAAAGGAGAACTAAACCATGTTTTCTATGTTCCTATTTATAACTTTAAAGGAGACTAACCATGTTTTATATGTTACCTTATTTAAAGGAGAGAACTAACCCATTGTTTTCTATTGTTACCTTATTTATACTTTTAAAGGAGAAAACTAACCCATTGTTTTCTATTGTTACCTATTTTATACTTTAAAGGAGAACTAACCCATTGTTTTCTAATTGTTACCGTATTTTTTAACTTTAAAGGGAGAAACTAACCCATTGTTTTCTATTGTTACCTTATTTTATACTTTAAAGGAGAACTACCCATGTTTTCTATTGTTACCTTATTTTATACTTTAAAGGAGAACTAACCCATTGTTTCTATGTTACCTTATTATTACTTTAAAGGAGAACTAACCCATTGTTTTATATGTTACCTTATTTTATACTTTAAAGGAGAACTAAACCATTGTTTCTATTGTTACCTTATTTTAACTTTAAAGGAGAACTAACCCATTGTTTTCTATTGTTACCTTATTTTACACTTTAAAGGAGAACTAACCCAAGGTTCTATTGTACCTATTTTATACTTTAAGGAGAAACTAACCCATGTTTTCTATGTTACCTTATTTTACTTTAAAGGAGAACTAAACCATTGTTTTCTATTGTTACTTATTTTAACTTTAAAGGAGAACTAACCCATGTTTATTGTTACCTTATTTAACTTTAAGGAGAACAAACCATTGTTTTCTATGTTACCTTATTTTAACTTTAAAGGAAACTAACCCATTGTTTTTCTATTGTTACCTTATTTATAACTTTAAAGGAGAACTAAACCCATGTTTTCTATTGGTACCTTTTATACTTAAAGAGAACTAACCATTGTTTCTATTGTTACCTATTTTATACTTAAGGAGAACTAACCCATTGTTTTCTATGTTACACTTATTTTATACTTTAAAGGAGAACTAACCCATTGTTCTATTGTTACCTTATTTATACTTTAAAGGAGAAACAACCCATGTTGTTCTATTGTTACCTTATTTTATTACTTTAAAGGAGAACAAACCATTGTTTTCTATTGTTACCTTATTTTATACTTAAAGGAGAACTAACCATTGTTGTTATATTGTTACCTTATTTTATACTTTAAAGAGACTAACCCATGTTTCATTGTTACCTTATTTTATACTTAAAGGAGAACTAACCCATGTTTCTATTGTAGCCTTATTTTATTTATAAAGGAGAACTAACCCAGATGTTTTCTATTGTACCTTATTTATACTTTAAAGAGACTAACCCATGTTTCTATTGTTACCTTATTTTATTATGACGGCGAAACTAACCCATTGTTTGTATTGTTACCTTATTTATACTTAAAGGAGAACTAACCATTGTGTTTCTATTGTGTACCTATTTTAACTTTAAAGGAGAACTAACCCATTGTTTTCTATTGTACTTATTTTATACTTTAAAGGAGAAACTAACCCATGTTTTCTATTGTTTAACTTATTTATACTTTAAAGGGAGAATAACCCATGTTTTATATTGTACCTTATTTTATACTTTAAAGGAGAACTAAACTACACCATGTTTTCAGTTGTGTACCGTTATTTTATAATTAAAGGAGAACAACCCATTGTTTTATGTGTACCTTATTCTTATACTTTTAACGGAGAACTAACCCATTGTTTTCTATGTTACCTTATTTTTATACTTAAAGGAGAACAACCCAGTGTTTTCTGTTTACCTTATTTTATTACTTTAACGGAGAACTACACCCATGTGTTTTCAATTGTTTACCTTTTTTATACTTATAAGGAGAACTAACCCATGTTTTCGATTGTACCTGATTTTATACTTAAAGGAGAAACTAACCCATTGTTTCTATGTTACCTTATTTTAACTTTAAAGGAGAACCTAACCATTGTTTCTATGGTACCTTATTTATACTTTAAAGAGAACAAACCCATGTTTTCTATTGTTCCTTATTAATACTTTAAAGGGGAAACTAAAACCATTGTTTCTGATTGTTACCTTTTTTATACTTTAAAGGGGACACTAAACCCTGTTTCTTATTGTTACCTTATTTTATACTTGTAAAGGAGAAATCTACAAATGGTTTTCTACTTTTACCTTATGTTCTACTTTAAAGGAAAAAGCACAACCCATGGTTCTATTGTTACCTTATTTTATACTTTAAAGGAGAACTAACCCATTGTTTTCTATTGTTACCTTATTTTATACTTTAAAGGAGAACTAACCCATGGTTTCTATTGTTACTTATTTTATACTTAAGGAGAACTAACCCATGGTTTTCTATTGTTTACCATTATTTTAACTTTAAAGAGAACTAACCCATTGTTTTCTATTGTTACCTTATTTTATACTTTAAGAGAAACAACCCATTGTTTTCTATTGTTACCTATATATACTTTAAAGGAGAACTAACCCATTGTTTTCTATTGTTACCTTATTTTATACTTTAAAGGGAACTAACCCATTGTTTTCTATTGTTACCTTATTTTAACTTTAAAGAGAACTAACCCATTGTTTTCTATTGTTACTTATTTTATACTTTAAAGGAGACCTACCCATTGTTTTCTATTGTTACCTTATTTTAAACTTATAGGAGAACTAACCCTTGTTTTCTATTGTTACCTTATTTTATACTTTAAGGAGAACTAACCTATGGTTTTCTATTGTTACCTTTATTTTATCTTTAAAGGAGAACTAACCCATTGTTTTCTATTGTACCTTATTTTACCTTTAAAGGAGAACTACCCATTGTTTTCTATTGTTTACCTTATTTTATACTTTAAAGGAGAACTAACCCATGGTTTTCAATTGTTACCATTTTTATACTTTAAAGGAGAACTAACCCATGGTTTTTCTATTGTTACCTTATTTTATACTTTAAAAGAAACTAACCCATTGTTTTCTATTGTTACCTATTTTTTACTTTAAAGGAGAACTAACCCATTGTTTTCTATTTTACCTTATTTATACTTTAAAGGAGAACTACCCCATTGTTTTCTATTGTTACCTATTTTTATACTTTAAAGGAGAACTAACCCATGGTTTTCTATTGTTACCCTTATTTTATACTTTAAAGGAGAACTAACCCATGTTTTTTCTATTGTTACCTTTATTTTATACTTTAAAGAGAATAACCCTTTGTTTTCTATTGTTACCTTATTATATACTTTAAAGGAACTACACCCATTGTTTTCATTGTTACCTTATTTTATACTTTAAAGGAGAACTAACCCATTGTTTTCTATTGTTACCCTTATTTTATACTTTAAAGGAGACCTAACCCTTGTTTTCTATTGTTACCCTTATTTTATACTTTAAAGGAGAACTACCCCATTGTTTTCATTGTTACCTTATTTTATACTTAAAGGAGAACTAACCCATTGTTTTCTATTGTTACCTATTTTATACTTTAAAGGAGAACTAACCCATTGTTTTCTATTGTTACCTTATTTTATACTTTAAAGGAGAACTAACCCATTGTTTTCTATTGTTACCTTATTTTATACTTTAAAGGAGACCTATCCCATTGTTTTTTTATTGTTACCTTATTTTACACTTTAAAGGAGAACTAACCCATTGTTTTCAATTGTTACCTTGTTTTATACTTTAAAGGAGAACTAACCCATTGTTTTCTATTGTTACCTTGTTTTATACTTTAAAGGAGAACTAACCCATTGTTTTCTATTGTTACCTTATTTCATACTTTAAAGGAGAACTAACCCATTGTTTTCTACTGTTACCTTATTTTATACTTTAAAGGAGAACTAACCCATTGTTTTCTATTGTTACCTTATTTCATACTCCATCATGTATCCCATAGCATTCCTAGGCGTATAATAGGAGGGTCCCCTTAATGTGAACCTCGGTGACCCAGGAGATACAGAGACCCTGATACCTTCCCTGTTAAATGGTTTCTATTCTCTTGCATTAGGTTTGACCCAGATTTGCCGCTGGGAGAATCTGGAAGATAAGATCCTGTTTTGTTCTATCCTGAAATCAACCTCCATTAATCGTCATTGAGGAATCGGATCCGTCGGTCACATACCCACTTTCAACTCTTTTCCAAACACCGTCCTCTCTCCCAGGGCCGAGCAATTCCAGCGTCCGTGTTTGAACTGAAACTGACACTCGTTGATTCCCATCTGAGCTCCTTCTCCAATCACAATGATAGCGTCCGGTCTACTGAGACAGATCGCCCTCTGTCTGGGCGCCAAACCGGGGATCTTGCTACAGATGACGCTGGCCCCAAGAGCCACCACCGAAGAGAATCCTCTGTTCCAGGAGAAAAGAGAGAAGATGAAGAGAGAAGATCAGTGACATCGCTGCTCGTTTCTCTGTTACATTGCGATGGACTGAAAGGAGTTTATTCTACCCCCTTCCAAAAGCCAAGACTGCCCTTCCCACCCCAGAGCCCCCCAGCCAGCGATACTTACCTACCAAATGATCCTGAATGAAGATATTCACTCTGGTGGTCGTGACCCGTCTTCTTCCCAGCAGCAGTAAAACGTCCACCCCTAAAACAAAACACTGCTCACTTGTTTCTCCTTCACCCCAACTTCTTTATTTTGCACTTTATTTCATGCATTTCTAACCAAAGGTTTAATTATTGTAATTCTAACCCCCCTTCTGGGTTTGAGATCTCCTCCCTCTGCGCAATGAGCTTTTTAGAAGCTTGAGCATGTGCAGAGGAGGCAGCAGGGTAAACACCCGTCAATCATTGGTTGTTATGTCAGCAGTTACGGCTTTGATTGTCTGCATGGAGGGAGGGGCCAACTTACTCTGCCATAATGGGGACAATAATTATCATTAAATATCTGGTTAGTAATACAGGTAATAATGTGCGGATTATATGAGTTGGAATTTTGGGCACTTTTCAAGTGAACTATTCCTTTAAATGTGGAGCTGCCATATTGTTTCCCTTAGACAGTACAGTATGAGGTAGTAGCTTATTGTGTGTACAGAACATTCCTTCTCTGTATATTTATACTTATGGGTGGGAGCTGCCATATTGTTTCCCTTAGACAGTACAGTATGAGGGTATAGCTTATTGTATGTACAGAACATTCCTTCTCTGTATATTTATACATATAGGTGGGAGCTGCCATATTGTTTCCCTTAGACAGTACAGTATGAGGGTATAGCTTATTGTATGTACAGAACATTCCTTCTCTGTATATTTATATCTATACATATGGGTGGGAGCTGCCATATTGTTTCCCTTAGACAGTACAGAATGAGGGTATAGCTTATTGTATGTACAGAACATTCCTTCTCTGTATATTTATACATATGTGTGGGAGCTGCCATATTGTTTCCCTTAGACAGTAGAGTATGAGGGTATAGTTTATTGTGTGTACAGAACATTCCTTCAATGTATATTTATACATATGGGTGGGAGCTGCCATAGTGTTTCCCTTAGACAGTACAGTATGAGGGAATAGATTATTGTGTGTACAGAACATTCCTTCTCTGTGTTTATATTTATATATATATGGGTGGGAGCTGCCATATTGTTTCCCTTAGACAGTACAGTATGAGGGTATAGCTTATTGTATGTACAGAACATTCCTTCTCTATTTATATTTATACATATGGGTGGGAGCTGCCATAGTGTTTCCCTTAGACAGTACAGCATGAGGGTATAGCTTATTGTATGTACAGAACATTCCTTCTCTGTATATTTATACATATGGGTGAGAGCTGCCATATTGTTTCCCTTAGACAGTACAGTATGAGGGTATAGCTTATTGTATGTACAGAACATTCCTTCTCTGTATATTTATACATATGGGTGGGAGCTGCCATATTGTTTCCCATACAGTACAGTATGAGGGTATAGCTTATTGTGTGTACAGAACATTCCTTCTCTGTATATTTATACATATGGGTAGGAGCTGCCATATTGTTTCCCTTAGACAGTAGAGTATGAGGGTATAGCTTATTGTATGAACAGAACATTCCTTCTCTGTATATTTATACGTATGGGTGGGAGCTCCCATATTGTTTCCCTTAGACAGTACAGTATGAAGGAATAGATTATTGTATGTACAGAACATTCCTTCTCTGTATATTTATATATATGGGTGGGAGCTGCCATATTGTTTCCCTTAGACAGTACAGTATGAGGGTATAGCTTATTGTGTGTACAGAACATTCCTTCTCTGTATATTTATACATATGGGTAGGAGCTGCCATATTGTTTCCCTTAGACAGTACAGTATGAGGGTATAGCTTATTGTATGTACAGAACATTCCTTCTCTGTATATTTATATTTATACATATGGGTTGGAGCTGCCGTATTGTTTCCCTTAGACAGTACAGTATGAGGGTATAGCTTATTGTATGTACAGAACATTCCTTCTCTGTATATTTATATTTATACATATTGGTGGGAGCTGCCATAGTGTTTCCCTTAGACAATACAGTATGAGGGTAGAGCTTATTGTATGTACAGAACATTCCTTCTCTGTATATTTATATTTATACATATGGGTGGGAGCTGCCATATTGTTTCCCTTAGACAAGTACCAGTATGAGGGTATAGCTTATTGTTGTACAGAACATTCCTCTCTGTATATTTATATTTATCATATGTGGAGCTGCCATAATGTTCCTTAGACAGTACGTATGAGGGTATAGCTTATTGTTGTACAGAACATTCTTCTCTGATATTTATTTAACATATGGGTGGGAGCGCCATAGTGTTTTCCCTTAGACAGTACAGTATGAGGGTATAGTTATTGTAGTACAGAACATTCCTTCTCTGTATATATATTATACATATGGGTGGGGAGCTGCCATATGTTTCCTTAGACAGTACAGATAAGGTATAGCTTATTGTAGTACAGGAACATTCCTTCTCTGTTATTTATACATATGGGTGGGGAGCTGCCATATTGTTCCCTTAGACAGTACAGTATGAGGGTATAGCTTATTGTATGTACAGAACATTCTTCTCTGTATATTTATTTATACCTATGGGTGGGAGCTCCATATTGTTTCCCTTAGACAGTAAAGTATAGGGTATAGCTTATTGTTGTACAGAACATTCCTTCTATGTATATTTAATACATATGGGTGGAGCTGCCATAGTGTTTCCCTTAGACAGTACAGTATGAGGGTTAGCTTATTGTTGTACAGAACATTCCTTCTCTGTTTATATTTATACATATGGGTGGGAGCTGCCATATTGTTTCCCTTAGACAGTACAGTATGAGGGTATAAACTATTGTATGTACAGAACATTCCTTCTCTGTATATTATATAATATGGGTGGGAGCTGCATATTGTTTCCTTAGACAGTACAGTATGAGGGTATAGCTTATTGTGTGTACAGAACATTCCTTCTCTGTATAGTTATAACATATGGTGGGGAGCTGCCATATGTTTCCCTTAGACAGTACAGTAGGAGGGTATAGCTTATTGTATGTACAGAACATCCTTCTCTGTTATTTATTTATACTATGGGTGGGAGCTGCCATATGTTTCCCTTAGACAGTACAGTAATGAGGGGATAGCTTATTGTATGTACAGAAACATTCCTCTCTGTATATTTATATTAACATTGGTGGGAGCTGCCATGTGTTTTCCCTTAGACAGTACAGTTGAGGTAAGCTTATTGTATGTACAGAACATTCCTTCTCTGTATATTATATTTAACATATGGTGGGAGCTGCCATATTGTTTCCCTTAGACACGTACCGTATTAGGGTATAGCTTATTGTATGTACAGAACATTCCTCTCTGTATATTTATACATAGGGTGGGAGCTGCCATTTGTTTCCCTTAGACAGTACAGTATGAGGGTATAGCTTATTGTGTGTACAGAACATTCCTTCTCTGTATATTTATATTTATAGATATGGGTGGGAGCTGCCATATTGTTTCCCTTAGACAGTACAGTATGAGGGTATAGCTTATTGTGTGTACAGAACATTCCTTCTCTGTATATTTATATTTATACATATGGGGTAGGAGCTGCCATATTGTTCCCTTATACCGGTACAGTATGAAATGTATAGATATTGTATGTAAGAACATCTCCTTCTCTGTAATATTTATATATATGGGTGGGAGCTGCCCATATTATTTCCCTTAGACCGTACAGTATGAGGTATAGCTTATTGTAGTACAGAACATGCCTTCTCTGTATGATTAATACATATGGTTAGAGCCTGCCATAATTGTTTTCCCTTAACAGTACCGTATGATGGTATAGCTTAATTGTATGTACAAGAACTTCTTGCGCTGTATATATACATATGGTTGGGAGCTGCCATATTGTTTCCTTAACAGTACAGTAGAGGGTATAAGCTTATTGTGGTACAGAACCATTCCTTCCTTATATTTTCTACATATGGGTGGGAGCTGCCATAGGTTGTTTCCCTTAGACGTTACCAGTTAAGAGGTATAGCTTATGTATGTTACAGAAACATTCATTCCTGTTATTTCTATTTATCACTTGGGTGGGAGCTTGCCATATGTTTCCTACGTACAGAATGAGGTATAGGCATTTTGTATGTGACAGAACTTCCTTCGTATTATATTTATTACATATACTGGGTGGAGCTGCCATATTGTTTCCCTTTATAAGTACAGTATGAGGGTAAGCTTATTGTATGTGGTACAGAACTTCCCCTCTCTGTGTATATATTATACATAGGTTTAGGAGCCTGCCATATGTTTCCCTTAGGACAGTACAGTATGAGGGATAATCTTATTGTATACAGAACATTCTTCTCTGTATATTTAATAACAATAGGGTGGGAGCTGCCATATTGGTTTCCCTTAGCAGTTACAGTATCAGGGTATCGCGTATTTGTATGCTACAGAAACCATTTTCCTTCGTGTATATTATATCCATATGGTGGGAGCTGCCCATATTGTTTCCTCTTAGACAGTACAGTAAGAGGGTATAGCTTATTGTTTGTACAGAACATTCCTTCTCTGTATATTTATATTTAACTAATGGGTTGGGAGCTGCCCTAATTGTTTCCCTAACATCAGTATGCAGGGTATAGCTTTTGTGTGTCAGAACTTACTTCTCTGTATATTTAATTTTACCATATGGGTGGGAGCTGCCGCCCCCATATTGTTCCCTTAGACAGTACAGTATGATGTAATAGCTTATTGTATGGTACAGTAACATTCCCTTCTCTGTATATTTGCATTTACCTATGGGTTGGGAGCGCCAATATTGTTTTCCCTTAGGACATACAGTATGAGGTATAGGCTTAGCTGTATGTACAGAACATTCTTCTCTCGTATATTTATACATATGGGTGAGAAGCTGCCAATATGTTTTCCCTGAGCACGGACTAGAGTTGAGGGTTTATGCATATTGTGTGTACAGAAACATCTCCTTCCTGTTTATTAATTTTAATTTATTTATCATATTGTGGGAGCTGCCATATGTTTCCCTTAGACAGTACAGTATAGGGTATAGAACTATTGTTGGACAGAACATTACTCTCTTATATCTTTATACCTTTATACATATGGGTGGGAGTCTGCCTAATTGTTTTTCTAGACAGTACAGTATAGGGTATAACTTATTGTTTACAGAACACATTTTCTTGTTATTTATTATACGATGGGTGGGAGCTGCCATATTGTTTCCCTTCACGTACAGTATGAGGGTATATTATTGTATACAAACATTCCTTCTCTGTATATTTTACTATAGTAGGGTGGGAGCTGCCATATTGTTTCCTTAGACAGTACATATGAAGGTATAGCGTATTGTATGTCACATTCCTTCTCTGTAATTATATATATGGGTGGGAGCTGCCATTATTGTTTCCCTTAGACAGTACAGTATGAGGGTATAGCTTATTGTGTGTACAGAACTTCCTTCTCTGTATATTTATACATATGGTGGAGCTGCCATATTGTTCCCTTAGAGACAGTACAGTATTGAGGGTATAGATGTTATTGGTACGACAGAACATCTCCTTCTCTGTATATTTATACATATGGGTGGGAGTCCATATTGTTTCCCTTAGACAGTACAGTATGAGGGAATAGTTATTGTTGTACAGAACATTCCTTCTCTGTATATTTATATATATGGGGGAGCTGCCATATTGTTTCCCTTAGACAGTACAGTATGAGGGTATACGCTTATTGTGTGTAACAGAACATTCCTTCTCTGTATATTTATACATATGGGTGGGAGCTGCCATATTGTTTCCTTAGACAGTACAGTATGAGGGTATAGCTTTTGTATGTACAGAACATTCCTTCTCTGTATATTATTTATACATATGGGTGGAGCTGCCTAGTGTTTCCCTTAGACAGTTACAGTATGAGGGTATAGCTTATTGTTGTACAGAAACTTCCTTCTCTGTATATTTTATTTATACATATGGGTGGAGCTGCCATGTGTTTCCCTTAGACAGTACAGATATGAGGGAAGCTTATTTATGTACGAACATTCCTTCTCTGTATATTTAATTATAACATATGGGTGGAGCTGCCATATGTTTCCCTTAGACATACAGTATGAGGGTATAGCTTATTGTGTGTACAGAACATTCCTTCTCTGTATTTATATTTATACATATGGGTGGGAGCTGCCATAGTGTTTCCCTTAGACCGTACAGTAAATGAGGTATAGCTTATGTGTGTAAGAACATTCCTTCTCTATATATTATACATATTGGTGGGAGCTGCCATATTGTTTCCCTTAGACAGTCATAATATGAGGGTATAGATTACTTTTGGTGTACAGAACATTCCTTCTCTGTACTTTAATACATATGGGTGGGAGCTGCCTATTGTTTCCCTAGGACAGTAAGTATGAGGTATAGTTATTGCTTTGTATACAGAACATTCATTCTCTGTATATTTATTTTATCATATGGGTGGAGCTGCATATGTTTTCCCTTAGACAGTACAGTATGAGGGTATACCTTATTGTGTGTACAGAACATTCTTCTCTGTATATTTATCTTTTATAATATGGGGGGAGC
Source organism: Hymenochirus boettgeri (assembly GCA_019447015.1). NCBI lineage: Eukaryota > Metazoa > Chordata > Amphibia > Anura > Pipidae > Hymenochirus > Hymenochirus boettgeri. Next base: position 73,214 of record JAACNH010000295.1, on the reverse strand, counting down.
TGCATATGTTTTCCCTTAGACAGTACATTATGAGGGTATACTTATTGTGTGTATAGAACATTCCTCCTCTCTGTATATTATATTTATACATATGGTGGGAGCTGCCATATTGTTTCCTTAGACAGTACAGTTAATGAGGTATAGCTTATTTTATGTACAGACATTCCTTCTCTGTATATTATACACATTGGGGGGGAGCTGCCATATTGGTTTGCCCTAGACAGTTTAACCGGTCTGAGGTATAGCTTATTTTGTATGGTACAGAACGATTCCTTATCTGATAGTTTTATAGTTTTAGATATGAAGGGTTAGCTGGCAGTTCAGTTTTGTTTCCCTGTAGATCAGTAGCAGTATGAGGGTGTTATGAGCTTTGATATGTACAGAACATTCTGCTCTGTTGTATGTTATTTATCCATATGGGTTTGGGGAGCGTGGCCAATGTGTTCCATTAGACAGTGTCAAGTAGAGGGTATATATTATGATGTATCAGAACATTCCTTCTTGTATATTATTATTTATACAGTCTTGTGTGTGGCGATGCTGCCGTATCTGTTTCCTTACAGTACATATAAGGGTATATCGTTGTGATGTACAGAACATGGGTCTTCTCTGTAGTGAGATTTTGACAGGGGAGCGACCATTGTTTCCTTGAGAAGTACATATGGGGTGTATTGTATTGTACAACATTTAGTTTGTGGTTTACTATTTATACATATGTTTGCGGTGTGAGCTCCATTTGGTCCTTTTAGAGTACAGAGAGGCGGTATATTATTGTGTAGACATTCCTTACTTGTAATCTTTAATTTAATCATAGGGGGGAGCTCCATATCTGTCGGCCGGTAGACAGAACTAGAGAGGATATGCAGGTCAATAATTCACCTATATAGCCAACAACTGGATGGGAGGGCTGCCATAGTTTCCTACTCACTGAGTTAAAGTTATGTATACACCTCTCTGTAGTATATAATAGGGTGAGAAGGGATAGAGTGTTCCCAAGTTACGATGGAGAGACAGGGGGCCCGTAAGACACAGAAAGGGAGAAAAGCGACATAGTGAGGGTAACCGAGAACCATGGTTGTACGAACGAAGAGAAAATTGGCCAGCTACGTGCGGAGAGTATTACAATAGATTCCCAATGGGGGCCAACCCATCATTACGTTTGCCCTTAGACGTTCCGTATAGGGTACTATACTTAGATGTCCAGACATTTCTGATATTAATTAGGGGACTGCCACTTATTGAGCGTATGAGTAAACTGTGACAAATTCTGGTAATATACGGTGGACATTGTTTCTTAGCAGTAAGTGAGGGTATAATCTATTGTGTTACTAAAACATCTTCTCTGTATATTTAATACATGTAGTGGAGCTGCCATGATTGTGTTCCCTGACTAAAGTACTAAGGGTAAGTACTTTTATGTACAGAATATTTCCTTCTCTTTCTATTTAATTTATCATATGGGGTGGGAGCTCCAAGTGTTTTCCCTTAGACAGTACAGTATGAGGGTATAGCTATTTATTACAGAACATCTTCTCTGTATATTTAATTTATACATATGGGTGGGAAGCTGACAATAGTTGTTTCCCTTAGAAGTTACCAGTATGTAGGGTATACTGTATTGTTGTACAGAACGTTCCTTTTCTGTAATTTATATATATGGTGGGAGCTGCCATATTGTTTCCTTTAACAGTACAGTATGAGGGTATAGTTATGGTGTGTACAGAACATCCTTCTCTGTATATTTATATTAACATATTGGTGGGATTTGCCATTTGTTTTACCCTTAGACAGTACAGTATGAGGGTATAAGCTTTTGTGTTTACAGAACATCCTTTTCTGTAATATATTAGTACATATGGGGTGGGAGCTGGCCATATTGTTTTCTTACAGAAGCTACAGTATTAGGGTTAAGCTTTATTGGTAATGTTACAGAACATTCCTTCTCTGTTATGTTATATTTATACATATGGGTGGAGCTGCCATATTTGTTATCCCTTAGGACAGTAACAGTATGAGGTATATAGCTTTATTGTGTGTACAGAACATTCCTTACCTAAAGGCAAACCTAAGTTGAAATATTGATTTTCAGTGTGGCTGCTATTCCTTCCCAACATCCCACCAAGGTCAAGTGTCTTTTTTTTAAATGCCCTTAAATTCCCCTTGAAGGCTTTTCTGTTTGGAGACTAAGATCCATGAGACGTGAACATTCTATCTCTAGGGGAGCAACAGTGACGAATTAAAAATTAATATCAATGAGTGTTATATTTTCTAAAACAGACGGTAATAATGGAATATCGCCCTATACCTCCCATTCTTTCTAATTTAAAATGAGCAATCTGTCTCAATATAGTTTGTCCTTGGACTTCCACAATCATACCAGTAAAAAAAGACCGATGATGAGACAGAGAGTCTGTTAAATAGACAATATTAGACATACTGATGTACAGAGAGCTGGTAAATAGACATAGTAAAGAACAGACTGATGGACATCAAGCTATTAATAACAATAGTAGACAGATTGATGGACAGAGAGGCTGGTAAATAATACCTAGTATACAGATTGATGGGCAGAGAGGCTGTAAATAGACTAGTAGACGATTGATGGACAGGAGGCTGGTTATAACAATATTAACGACTGATGTACCATAGAGGCTGGTAATAACATAGTAGACAACTGATGTACATAAAGGCTAGTAATAAACAATAGTATACAATTGATGGCAGAAGGCTGGTAAATAACAATAGAGACCGATTGATGGACAGAGAGGCGGTAAATATAACATAGTAGACAATTGATGGACAGAGAGCTGTATAGACAATAGGAGCAGACTGAGGGACATAAAGCCTAGTAAATAGACAATAGTAGAAGACGGAATGGACATAGAGGCTGGGTAAACTAGACAATGTAAGAAAGAACTGATGACCCGAGAGGCTTTTTAATAACACATAGTCGACAGACTGATGATAGATAGGCTGTTAATAGACCAATAGTATACAGACGCTGGACAAGAGAGGCTGGGTTAAATTAGACAATAGTAGTACAGACGATGGATAGATAGGCTGGGTAAAGTAGAACAATAGTAGACAGACTGAATGGCAGAGAGGCTGGTAAATAGACATACAGACAGACCTGATGATAAGAGGGCTGGTAAATAACAATGTAGACAGCACTGCTGGATTGTTAGCTGGTAAATGACATTAGAGAACCATGCATGTACCTAAAGCTGTAAAGTGTCGACAATAGTAAGACAATGATGGACAGGTGGATGGGATTGATGGTAAAATAGGACGAATCGGTGATGATGCAATGGGTTCTGTGTTTGTGTCGCTCATAGCCTCCTTGTTTCTGTTAAATAGATCTCATAGTTGCTATTTTTTCAGGTCATTGAGGCTGTGTTGTTTTGTGGACGTAAGATGTGCTCATGGTTTCCCTTACATTTATACAGACTGGTGTGGACATAGAGGCTGGTAAATAGACAATAGTCGACAGACAGATGGATAGATAGGCTTGTAAATCACAATAGTAACAGACTCTGATGACCATGAGACTGTAACTAGCCAATAGTATACAGATCGATGATTAGATAAGGCTTGTAAATCGCAATAGTAAGACAGACTGGTGTACGTAGAGGCTATTAATTGACAATAGTATAAAGACAAGATGGATAGATAGGCTGGTAACTAGCAATAGTAGACCATACTGATGGCCACAAAGCTGTACATATACAATAGTATACAGACTGATGGACAGAGAGTACTATAAATAGACATAGTAGACAGATAGATGGATAATAGGCCTGGTAAATAGACAATAGTAGACAGACTGATGGGCAGAGAGGCTTGGTTAATAACAATAGTAATACAGACTGATGAAAGAGAGGCGTAAATAGACAAGAGTAGACAGACTGATGGATGGATGATAGGCAGTAAATCGACACTAGTGACATACTTATGACCGAGAGGCTTGTAAATAGACAATATAGACAGAACAGATGGATAGATAGGCTAAAAAATAGACAATAGTAGACGTTGATGGCAGAGAGGCTGTAAATATAATAGTAGACAACAGATGGATGATAGGCTGGTACATAGACAATAGGTAGACGATTGATGACAGAGAGCTGTACATAGACAATAGAGACAGACAGCTGGACAGAAGACTGCTAAATAGACAATAGTAGACAGACTGAGGGATAGAGAGCGGGTATAGACATTTAAACAGACTGACTGGATGGATAGATCGGGCTAGTAGAGACTAGACAATAGAGCATGACAGATTGATAATAGGCTTGTAATAATAGACAATAGTAGACAGACTGTATGGACAAGAAGGGCTGGTCGAATAATCCACATAGTAGACGAACTGATGGACAGCAAGGATGGTAAATAGACCCTAGTAGACAGACTTTTGATAGATAAGACTGTAAATGACAATAGTAGACAGACTGATGGATATCAGGCGGTAAATGAGACAATAGTAGACAGACGCTGGACATAACGGCTGGTAAAATAGACACTAGTATAGACTGATGGACAAGAGTCTGGTAAAATAGACAATATATACAGACTGATGATAGATAGGCTTGTAATAGACAATAAGTAGACAGACTGATGGACAGAGGGCTGGTAAATAGACATAGTAGACAGAACTGATGGACAGAGAGGCGTAAATTTGACAATGATTTACAACTTATGGACAGAGAGGCTGGTAAATAGACATAGTAGAACAGATTGATACATAAAGGCTGGTAAATAGACACTCAGTAGACTGACGATGGACAGAGAGCTGGGATTACAATAGTAGGCAGTGACGGATGGATAGATAAGGCCTGGTAAATGCCATAGTACGACAACTTGATGGCCAGAGAGAGGCTGGTAATGACAATAGTAGACAGACTGATGGACATAGATGCTGGTAATAGACATAGTAACAGATTGATGAACAATGAGCTGGTAATAGACAATGTAGACGACAGTATGGAACAGAGAGACTTGCTAAATAGACAAGGTAGACAGACTGATGGATAGAAGGCTGGTAATTAGACAATATTAACATAACTGATGGCTGGAATATATAGGCTAGTAAATAGACAATAGTAGAAAGACAATGGAAGTATAGGCTGGTAATAACATCGTAGACACAGACTGATGGAAACAGATAGGCTGGGAAATAGACAATAGTAGCAGACTGATGACATAAGGAGAACCATAAATAGACAATAGTAAGCCTACTGATTGATAGATAAGGCTGGTAATAGCAAATAGTAGACAATACTGATGGATTAGCGAGGCTGGTAAATAGAGGCATAGTAGACAGACTGATGGACAATCAAAAAAAAAAAAGGCTGGTAACTAGTAACAATGAGTAGAACGACTGATGGACAGAGAGGCTGGTAAATAGAAACAATAGGATACAAAGACTGATGGTAGATAGGCTGGTAAATAGGAACGCGATTATGACAACTGATGGACCAGAGGATGCTGGTAATAGACAATAGTAAGAACTAGACTGATTGACAGAGAGGCTGGGTAAAATTGACAATAGATACGACTGATGGACAATAGGGAGATAGAACATGCTGTAGAACTAGACAATCGTAGACAGATTGATGGACATCAAGGCTGGTAAATAAACAATAACGTAGATAAGTAGACGACTGATGGACAGAGCGGCTGGTGCATAGACAATATGTAGGCAGGGGGATACTGTGGATAGATATAGATGGCTGGTAAATTTAGACAAATAGGTAGAGCAACTGGATGGTGACACGAGGCTGGCAAATTGACAATAGTAGTAGACAGAGCCGATCTGGGACATAAGGTGATTAGAGGCTGGTAATAGAGCGCAGTAGTCGACAGATTGATGAACCAGAGCGGCCTTGTAGCGGCTAGACACGGAGACATACAGATGGACGAGAGCGACTGCTAACGACTCAGGACATAGTAGACAGACTGATGGATCGAGAGGCTGGTAAATATACATATAGACTATTACACAAACTGTGTAATGTAGATAATTTATAGGCTAGTAAATAGAATGCAAAGGTAAGAAAATACAGATGGATTAAGATAAGGCTGGTAAAATTAGACACTGTAGACAGACTGATGGGACAGAGAGAGTCTGGTAAATAGCCCATAGTAGAGGACGATCTGATGGACAAAGGATAATAAATAGAACATATTAGAGACAAGACTGAATTGAATAGATAACTGGTGTGTGAATAGACAATAGTAAACAACTGATGATAGCGAGAGCTGGTTAAACTAGACAATAAGTGTGGGGGTGTAGACAGACTGATGGGCCATAAAAAAAAAGGCCTGTAAATAACAATTAATAGTAGAAAGCCTGATGGCAGATGAGGCGGTGTATCATTAGAAGCAATTCAGTAGACCGACTGATGGATAGTCGGCTGGTAAATAGACAATGGGGGATTAAGACGACTGTGGCACGAGGCGTTGGTAAATAGACGAGGGGGTGTGTGATGACTGTGTACCATCTGTGAGCATTTGTTAGTAGGAGGGCTTGTATTTCTGGATCAGTGGGTTTACTGAAGCAACCCTGTAAAAAGGTAGAACTATAACCGCGATTGATGACATACAGGCTGGTAAATAGAACAATTAGTTAAAGACTGACTTGATGGAACCAGAGAGCTGGTAAATAGACACAGTAAGGCAGACTGATGGAAGAGATAGGCGGGTAAAATAGATCAATAGTATTTTATCCGGTTTATCATTTTAGGATGGTGAATGGGAAGGGATGAGTCGGAGAGGGTGGGTTTGTAGAAAGCGGAACACGGAGGGGACGGGCGGGGAGAGGGGTCGGGCAGGCCCGAGCGGGAGGGGGGGAGTAAGAGATCGGAGTCGGGCGGGTGCCCCTCGGTGATCCAGCGAGGACAGCATCAGGTGGTGGGAGACGGTATGTGGAGATGTGGCGTTTGTGGGTGAAAGGAAATCGAAAGCACACTGGAGCCCCCTAGACATATGGATGCCTTACTCACCTAGTAGATGTTTGGGTAGTGGTCTGTTTGGCGTGGGAAATAGGACAATAGGAGACAGACGATGGGGGGAAGATCGCGCAGAAAGAGACAATACATTGTGTGAGAGCGGCAACGCGATGGGATATAAGGGGGTGCTTGTAATAGACAGATGTAGACGATTAAAGTGTGATTGGATAGGGGGCTGGGGAAGATAGGCAATAGTAGAACCGACGATGGACAGAGAGGCTGGAAAATAGGACAGTATATGAAGACAGCCTGATGATAGATAAGTGGCTGGGTAACTAGACGGAATAGGCAACAGATTTGATGGACACGGGGGAGGGAGGAGGAGGCGGGGGTGTGCTGGGAAAGGTGTGTGACAAGTTAAATAGACAACTGAGGATAAATTATGCTGGTAACTAGAGAAAATAGTAAAGACTGAGGGCAGAGCTGGGTGAAGGGCTGTAAATAGACATAGTAGACGAGACTGAGGACATAAAAGGCTTGGTAAGGTAGACAATAGTAGAAAGACTGATGGACAGAAGCGTGGCTGTAAAGGTATACAATAAGGGAATAAGACAGACTGATGGAGATGGATTGGTGGGGGGTTGGGGGTAGCTGGACATGAAACAAGAGTACGACAGACTGATGGACAACTAGATTCTGGTAAATAGAAAATAGAGTATACAGACTGACGGGGTGAGATGGACAGAGAAGGTCTGGTAATGACAAACAAAGTTAGACAAGACTGTGATGGACCATAGAGGCTGTAGATAGACAATAAGTAAACAGAATGTGATGGACAAAATCGGGCGGAGGGGTGTGGATGTGGGTTGTGTGGGTAGTGTGTTTGGGGGGAAGGCCTGGGAAATAGACAATAGGTAGACTGACTGATGGAGCAGGAGAGGCTGGTAAATAGAACATGTAGCAGACTGATGGATAGGGATAGACGCTGGTAATAGGACAATGGAGAGATTAGACATGACTGAGGACCGGAAAGAGAGGCTGTAAATTGACAATAGTAGACAGAACGATGGACAGTGTAGAGGCTGGGTAAATAGAAAACAATCTTAGAGACAGATTGGAATGGTTACGAGAGACTGGTAATAAACAATAGTGAGGACAGAGGCTGATGGATAGATAGGCCTGATAGAATATGACAATAGTAGACAGCAGACTGCTGGTAGATAGCTGGTAATAGCCAAATGTAGACAGATAAATGGATGATCAAGGCGTGGTTAGACTGGGACAACAGTGCGAAAATAAGTGCCGCATGTTTAGTTTGTAGTCGGCCACCCCAGCGTGCAGGGGGGACACTAACAAGTAGAGACGAACGAAGTGAAAAACAAACCCTAGGTGGGGGGGAAAGAACACTTACTACGGAAGAACAGACAACAGAGGATAATTGTATAAACTTAAATCGACAATGTAACCTTAACAGAGAGCGCTGGTAAATAAAATAGTCGTAGCAGAACCAATGGACAGAAAAGCTGGTATCCCATACCAGACCATATAGACCATATGCGGGTGGGAGACAGGGGGGGGTGGGGTGTGAGACAATACAGTATAGAGATAGAGGCTGCTGGTAATAGACTTAGTAGACAACCGCTGGACGCATAGAGGGCTGGTAAAATAGAGGCTTAGGGTAGATAGGCGCAAGACGGGTGATAAGGAAGAGGAGGGGTTGGTAAATAGGGAAAAAACAATAGTGAAGGGACAGCTTGTAATGGAGCATAGAGTCTGGTTAAGTAGACATAGGACCAGTAGACAAGTCCAGTGGAAAGAGGGGAGGCTGGTAAAAATCCGGAGAACAAAATGAGGGGGAGAACAGACATGGTAAAAGGGGTTTGTAAAGGGTACGACAATAGTAGAGATTCTGAGGGGGTGGGAAAACATAGTAATAGTAGACAGAGCCCCCGCCCCTGATTGACAGAGGGAGGCTGGTAAATAGACATAGGTAGATGTGCAGATGGGGTGACTAAAGATAGGTTGCTATAGAGAATAGTAGCCAACATATGTCATATAGGCTGGTAAATAGACAATAGAGTAGACATAACTGATGGAGAACAGAGAGGCTGGGTAAATAGAACAAGTGTGGTGTGAGACAGACTGATGAAAGGGTTAGTGGGGTGGGTGGGAGGCTGGTGGGTGTTTTGAACATAGAGCGTTATTAGGACAGACTGATGGCAGAGAGGCGTATATTTGGAATGGACAATATGGGGGGTGGGGTGGGGGAATAGCACAGACTTATGGGATAGAGAGGGGGGGTGAGGGGGGGGTGTGCTGGTGGGGTAAGATAGGGGGAGACAATAGGTAGACAGACTGATGTAACATAAAAGGCTAGTCATAACAACAATGTATGAAGAACAGACTGCTTGGACAGAGGGGAGGAAGAGAGGCTGGTGTCATAGACAATAGTCGGACGGAGACTGATGGACATAGAAGGCTGGTAACTAGAAGCCATGTAATTGAGACAGCTGAGTGGATGGAGTGAGGGCTGTAAATAGACAGTAGTGAGAGTAAGGGCGCGGTGGGATGGCTGATAGAGTGTGGGGGGGAGGGGCTGGGTAAGATAGACGAATAGTAGAGCCGATGATGATAAGTACTAGGCTGGTCATAGACCAATAGGGTAGGACTCCCCGACTGATGTGATAGATGGCTGGAGAGACAAGGAGTAGACAGACTGGGGAGTGTTTGTGGTGGGGGTGGGGTTGTGGTCGAGGGAGAGCGGCTGGTAAGGAAGAACAATATACAGAGTGAGGATAGTTAGGAAGATGCGGGGCCCTCCGCCATGGTGGTGGGACCCCCAGGGAGGGCAACGCTAGGTGTTAGCTAAGACCTCTATTAGGGGATGGGTGTGGGTGGGTGGGGGTGAGGGTGCGTGGGTGGGTGGGTTGGGGGGCGGGTTTGGGGTGTTGGTGTAAGTTGGGGGGTGTGGGGGGGGGTGTGGGTGGTGGGGGGGGTGGGGGGGTGGATTGGTGGGGGGGTGTATCACACAAACAACTCAAGGGGGGGGGGGTATCACACAAGAGCGAGGAAAGCTAATGAGAGGGAAGAGCAATGAAATGAAGACATCGAGGGACGGCGGGTAAATCGATCAAAAACCCATGGGGTCGGATGTGAAGGGGGGGGGGCGTTAGATGGGGGGGGATGGGTATTGGGTTGGAGAGTTAATGTGGTGGGAGGTAGAGACACAAGGCTGGTGGACGTAGAGGCTATTAAAAAAATCCAAAATAATTGAACAGCCGAATAGTAAAGCAGGGAGACGATTGCTGTAGATAGGCTGGTTAAATTATAGCTCTATACGGACCTCTCCAGATGGGCAACAGTTATGTGTGTAGTGTGTGGGGGGTGGGGTGGGTGTCTACAGGCCCTTTGGTGAGACGGATGGACCAGAGAGACTGGTAAAATAGACAATAGTAGACGCGATAGATGGAGTAGATAGCTGGGTAAATAGCCATTTAGACAAGGCTGTGGACGTAAGGCTAAAAGCTAGTTCAACAATAGTAGAAGACTCACAGATGATATGATAGGCTGGTGTAAATATAGAGGAGTGGGAAAGGGGGGGTCTGTGGGGGTATTAGGGACATTGGTGTCGTAATCGAGTGGTGGTAGAAAGACAAGACTGCTATGGACATAAAGGAGGCTGAGGCTGGTGAACATAGACAAAGTAGTAACAGACTGATTGGACAGGAGATACTGTAATAGACAATAGTAACAGTAGAGAAGGAGTAAGATAGGCTGGAAAGTAGACAAATAGAAGACAAGACCTGATGGCTGTGACCATAGTTAGGAGCCAAAGCAAAAGAGGGAAGAAGTTAAGAAGGCTCTGGTAAGATACAAAGTAGTGGATACAGACTGGTAACTTTATTTGGGTGTCTTCTGTTGGTGACTACCACCCCTCCTTTTCTACGATTTGATGTTGAGGTACTAATCAGAGGAGGGTTAAGAAGAATCGCGGAGTGGGGTCAAAGGAATTGGGGCTGGAAATGGGGCGGGTTGGAGAGTGGGGTTTATAGACTTCGGATCGCAGGGAATGTATTTAGGCCGTAGTGATTGGTGTGTGTGAGAGATAGGCTGGGGTGGTTATCTAACTCAGGGTCTAGGGAGTGGGGGGGAGAAAACGGAATAGGTGAGTGAAAAACGGGGTGGGGCTGTACAGATGGAGGAACAATAAGGAGGGGCGTTCGGGGAAATAACAATAGGAGACAGACTATGGACAGAGAGACTCTTAAAATAGACGAAATTAGTGGGGCACAGGACTGATGATTAGAGAGTGCCTGGGTAAGATAAAGCACTGATTGTAACAGGGACTCTGGATGGACAGATGGGCTCGGTAGGGAATAGACGCGGATAGTGTGGAGCAAGACAGATGGGTGAAAGATAAAGGCTGGTAAATAACAATGGATGACTAGACTGATGGCAAGAGAGCTTGTCAAGACATAGTAGAAGGACTGAGTGTACAAATAAAGGTATGTAGACGTAGACAATAAAAAAGGGTCGGACGGACTGGGGGGTTGATGGAATAACTGGGAAACAAAACAATAGTAGACAGAACTGTGGATAGTTGAGAGAGGCTGGTAATAGACCATGGAGAGACATACTGGGTGATGGACAGCGAGGCTGGTAAATAGACAATATTGTAGAGACCAGACTGAATGGACAGATCGGGCTGGTACAGGAGAGGGGGAGGGAAGAAGGGAGGGTTAGAGGGTGTGGGTTTGACAATAGTAGGACCGTGCGTATCGACCGTAGGTCGGAGGCTGCTGGTAAATAGACAATATTAGGACGGTGGACAGATTGATGGACATAAGGCGGTGTGGGTAGATTGAGAAATAGACAGCGTAGTAGACTGACCGCTGAGACAGAGAGGCGGTAAGGGGACAGAGTAACATGGGGGGTAATGGGGGTAGTGTGAAGCGGCATACTGAAGGTGTGATAGGAATGGAGGTGCTTGTGTAAATCGACTATAAGTGTAGGACAAACTGTGAATTCGGGACAGCATGGGATAATAGCGGTGTGTAAGAATGGTTGACAATAGTTAGAACAGAGACTGATGGACGAGAGGCTGGTACCTTACGGACAAGTTCAAAGTAGAACGGAGGTGCGGACGCTGTTGACAGCGGTCGTGGGGGGGGAGCGGCTGGTAAATAGACAAGAAGTTCTCGACGGGTGGGGGGAGTCTGAGTGTGTGGGGTGGTGTGTTGGTGATCGATAGCTGATGAAATCGGAGGAGTGGGGGGGTGGGTGGTGGGAGGTCGGAGATGACAGACTGAGGGAGGGGGATGTATCGGGGTGTGCGGTGTGGGGATTCTGGATAGATGGCAATTGGGAGGTAGACATACGTAAATGGATAGATGGCTGGTAATAGGTGGTTGGGCAATAGTATACATATGACTGTATGTGGGACAGAGACAGGGCTGGAAAACAGACGAAGTAGTGTAGACATAACTTGTGAAGGTGGGATAGATTAGGCGTGTGGGGGTGATAATAACAAGGAGTGTCGACGGAGTGTTACTGAGGGTGTGAGGGACAGTGATAGTTGGGCGGTGGGAGAATTGACAATGACGTTAGGGACAGACTGATGGTGTGATAGTATGGCTAGGTGAGCTGGTAAATAGACAATGGGTTCTTGTTGAGATCGGGGGGACTGTAGAGAGGGTGCGTTGGGGCCAAACAGTTGTTGAAAGCGCCCCATACACCAAATCAATCGTTGCATCTAGTAATAATTGATGATAGGCGGTAAATAGACCTAGTAGACAGATTGATGGATAGAGAGGGCTGGTAAATAGACACTGTGAACAGACTGATGGAATAGTTAAAAAAAAAAGTGGTAAATAGACCTAGTAGAAGACAATGATGTACAATAGAGGGTGGGGGTTACCTATCAAAATAGACAAATTAGAGTAGACCCGACTGAGTGGACGTAGAGGGCTATTAAATTGGGAACAATAGTTAGACCCAGACAATGATAATAAGGCTGGTACAAAGCAATAGTAGACATACTGGATGTACCAAGAGATGGTAACTAAACACACTTGTAGACAGTAGATGGATAGATAAGGCCTCGTTAAATAGAAAACAAAATATTAGACACCTGATGACAGAGGGCTTGTACATAGAAACCAAAGTTAGACAGACTGATGGATGGATTGGCTCGCTCGGCTCGTTCCCAGTGCCATCGGGCCCCCTCGTTCAGCCCCGCCTGCTTGCTAGCTCGCTGTCCCCCCTCGCACCCCTCCCTCGCCCGCCTCGTTGCCCTTGCGGCTGGTCCCCTCGCCACCCAGTAGACAGAACACAGATGGATGATTTAGGCTGGTTCATTCATAGATCTAACGCTACATGTGTGTCATTCATAGATCTAACGATACACGTCTCTCATTCCTAGATCTAACGCTACACGTGTCATTCATAGATCTAACGTTACACGTGTATCATTCATAGATCTAACGCTACATGTCTCTCATTCATAGATCTAACGCTACATGTCTCTCATTCATAGATCTAACGCTACACGTGTGTCATTCATAGATCTAACGCTACATGTGTGTCATTCATAGATCTAACTATACATGTATCAACTTTCCTTCTCTGTATATTTATACATATGGGTGGGAGCTGCCATATTGTTTCCCTTAGACAGTGCAGTATGAGGGTATAGCTTATTGTATGTACAGAACATTCCTTCTCTGTATATTTATATTTATAAATATGGGTGGGAGCTGCCATATTGTTTCCCTTAGACAGTACAGTATGAGGGTATAGCTTATTGTATGTACAGAACATTCCTTCTCTGTATATTTATATTTATACATATGGGTGGGAGCTGCCATATTGTTTCCCTTAGACAGTACAGTATGAGGGTATAGCTTATTGTATGAACAGAACATTCCTTCTCTGTATATTTATATTTATACTTATGGGTGGGTCATTCATAGATCTAACGCTACATGTGTGTCATTCATAGATCTAACGCTACATGTGTGTCATTCATAGATCATACAAGCAGTGTATAACCCACGCTACAGCCAGTGTATAACCACCCAGCCAGGTAGAACCACGCTACAGCACACGTGTATTAACCACGCTACAGCCAGTGTATAACAGTGTACATCCAGTGATAAACCACGCTACAGCCAGTGTATAAAAACCTAGTGTACCAGCCAGTGTATAACCAGCGATACAGCCAGTGTATAACCACAGTTACAGCACCAGTGTATAACCACGCTACAGCCAGGTGTAAACCACGTTAAAGTCACCAGTGTATAACCACGCCACAGCCAGTGTATAACCACGTACAGCCAGTGTAACCACGGCTACAGCCAGTGTATAACACACGCCTACAGCACAGTACCGTAGAAACCACGCTACAGCCAGTGTATAACCACGCTACAGCCAGTGTATACCACGACACCAGGAACCACGTACAGCCAGTGTATAACCAACGCTAAGCCAGTGTATACCACGCTACAGCCAGTGTATAAACCACGCTACAGCCAGTGTATAACCACGCTACAGCCAGTGTATAACCCACGTACAGCCAGTCGTAACCACGCTACAGCCAGTGTATAACCACGCTACAGCCAGTGTAGAATCCACGCTAAGCCAGTGTATAACCACGGTACAGCCAGTGTATAACCACGCACAGCCAGTAGTATAACCACGCTACAGCCAGTATAACCACGCTACAGCCAGTGTATAACACACGCTACAGCCAGGTATAACCACGCTACAGCAGTCTAACCACGCTACAGCCAGTTGTATACCACGCTACAGACGTCGTATAACCACACTACCGTTACCCTACAGCCAGTGGAAACCACGCTACAGCCAGTGTATAACCACGCCCTTACCAGCTACCCGTGATACCACCACAGCCAGTGTATAACCATCGCTACAGCCAGTGTATAACCACGCTACAGCCAGTGTATAACCACGCTACAGCCAGTGTATAACCACGCTACAGCCAGTTATAACCACGCTACAGCAGTGTATAGCCACGCTTTATACCAGCACAGTGGTATAACCCGGCTACAGCCAGTGTATAACTATGCTACAGCCAGTGTATAACACCGCTACAGCCAATTGTATAGTAAGTGTGTCGCGACAGAATACATTCGGTACTGGTACTATACACCAAGTTATACCCTCATATACAGTACGGTCTAAGGAAACAATTGCAGCTCCACATGTAACTATCTTCCGTACCACCCAGTATGCAACTATCTTCTTACATACAATTTTGTCACCTGAGCCTAGTACTTCATACTACTTTAAGGGAACCCAATATGGAGCTCCCCTAGTATAAATATAAATATCACAGAGAGGATGTTCTGTACACACAATAAGCATACCTCATACTGTAATGTCAAGGTAAAACAATATGGCCGCTCCCACCCATAGTGCTATAAATATACAGAGAAGGAAGTTCTGTAATTACAATAAGCTATACGCCTCATAATGTACTGTCTAAGGGAAATATATGGCAGCTCCCACCACATATATAAAATAAATATACAGAGAAAGAATGTTCTGTACACACAATAAGCTTATACCCTCATACTGTACTGTTAAGGGAAACCTATGGAGCTCCCACCCATATGTATAAATATATGAGAGAAGGAATGTTCTGTAAACACAATAAGCGTATACCCTCATACTGGTACTGTCCAAGGAAACAATATGGCCAGCTCCCCCCATAGTATAAATATACAGAGAAGGATATGTTCTGTGCACACAAAGACATACCCTCATTACTGTACGTCTAAGGGAACACTATGGCAGCTCCCACCATAAGTATAAATATAAATATAAGAGAAGAATGGTTCTGTTCATACATAAGCATACCCTCATACTGTACTGTCTAAGGGAAACATATGGCAGCTCCCACCCATATGTATAATATAAATATACATGAGAAGGAATGTCTGTACATACAATAAGCATACCTCATACTGTATACTGTCTAAGGGAAACAATATGGCAGCTCCCACCCATATTTATAAATATAAATATACAGAGAAGGAATGTTCTGTACATACAATAAGCTAACCCTCATACTGCACTGTCTAAGGGAAACAATATGGCAGCTCCCACCATATGTATAAATATACAGAGAAGGAAAGTTGATACATGTATAGTTAGATCTATGTAATGGACCAACATGTATAGCGTTAGATCTATGAATGACACACGTGTAGCGTAGATCTATGAATGAAGAGACATGTAGCGTTAGATCTATGAATGAGAGACATGTAGCGTTAGATCTATGACATGATACACGTGTAACGTTAGATCTATGAATGACACGTGTAGCGTAGATCTAGGCATGAGAGAGTGTATCGTTAGATCTATGTAATGACACACTATGTGCGTCTAGATCTATGAATGACACACATGTACGTTAGTAGATCTATGAATGACACATGTAGCGTAGATCTATGAATGACCACATGTAGCGTAGATCTATGAATGAAACGTGTAGCGTTGATCATGAATGAGAGACGTGTAGCGTTAGATCTATGAATGACGCACATGTAGCGTTAGATCTATGAATGAGAGACGTGAAGCGTTAGATCTATGAATGACACACAGTGCGTAGACTATGAATGAGAGACGATGTATGGTTTAGGATTCTATGACTGACCGACCTGTAGCGTTAGATCTCTTGAATGATGGACGTGTAGTGTTTGAGATCTATGAATGCACACGTGTAGGTTTGATCTATGAATGAGAGACAGGTGTAGCTGGTATAGATACTTGACTGAAAGCGGTGTAGCTGTTAGAGATCTTGAATGATACACGGGTAACGTTAGATCTAATGAAGCAGTTTTTTTTGGGCGGTGCTTAGATCTGAGTAATGAGAGACGTGTACTTTAATTTTAGTCGAATGACACACATGTAGCGTTCCCTAGATCAGTGAATGACACACAGTAGCAGTTAGATCTATGAATGACACACAATGTGCGTTGTATGATTATGAATGAACACATGTAGCGTTAGATCTTATGAATCGGAGGAGGACGGTAGCGTTAGATCTATGATGAGCGCACAGATGTAGCGTTAGATCTATGAATGACGCACATGTAGCGTTAGATTTAGATGACACACATGTAGCGTTTAAGATCTATGAATGACCCACATGTAGCGTTTAAGACTCTATGAATGACACACGTGTAGCGTTAGATCTATGAGATGAGAGAGCTTGTAGGTTTAGATCTATGAATGACGCACATGTCAGCGTTAGATCTAGTGAATGACGGTAGATGACTATGAATGAGCGTTAGATCTATGAATGACACCCATGTAGTCGTTAGATCTATGAGAACACGTTAGCTTGTAGATCTGTATGAGATGAACCTGTGTTAGTCGTTAGATCGTGGTTTTATGAAGACCCCACGTGTAAGCGTTATTCTCGAATAGAGACTACTAGACATGAATGTCAATGTAGCGTTTTTAGATCTATGTATGAGCAGACGTGTAGCGTTAAGATCTATGAATACGAGCCACATGTAGCGTTAGATCATGATGCAATGAGTAGAATCGTTGAATTAGTGCTGTTTTACGTAGATCTATGAATGATCACACATGTAGCGTTTGATCTATTAATGACCACATGTAGGTTAGAATCTAGAATGAGAGACGTTGTAGCGTGTAGATCTATGAATGACACACATGTGCGTTAGATCTATGAATGAGCACACGTGTAGCGTTAGATCTATGAATAGAGAGACGGTTGTAGCGTAGATCTTGAAATGACACACTGTAGCGTTAGATGTCTTATGAAGACCCAGACGTGCAGACCGTTAATCTATAAGAACGCAGCATTAGAGGTTTGGTTGATCAGATCTGTAGTAGATCTCATGTTGAGAGACGTGTAGCTGTATTGAGCAATCCGGATCTAGGAATGGACTGTTGACTTAACATGTAAGACACGTCATAGAGTATTGTCATCCTTTACTTACACCACTGACAATCGGATATAATGCAAGTGGGTGATACATTGCCCTGCGTGGTCCAGGAATAAAAACCAGGAGTGCAAGAGAAAATCCGGTAAACCGATGAGTCACAGCCGTAGAGGATGCGATGAGCGGCTATTATGCTGAAATAGAGCGCAGGGCGATCGCTTTGTTACATAAGAGATAGAGACCACGGGGAAATGCAACAAAGACAAAGATACAAAATATCAATAACACAGTGGAGAAGTATCGTACCGGACTCGAATAATAAGAAGATATAGAGATGGGGTGAGGGTATTGCGATAAAACACGGAATACGAGATTATAGTTGATAAATTGTGTTATACATACAGTGGTTCGCATTATGTACCGATGTTATTACGATATAGTGTGTATTCATACAGTGTTCCGTAATTTAAGTGAAATTGCTGTTATTACATACAGTGTTCCATATATGTACAGTGTTTATACATATCAGTGTCCAATTACTAGTGTTACTAGTTTATGTATGTACAGTGTTATTACATAGCTGTTCGGCATTATGTCAAGTACATAAGTCCTATATGTACAGTGTTATTACATAGGTTCCATGTATGTAAATGGTTATTCATACAGGGTTCCATATATGTACATGGTGTATTACATCATGGTTCAGCTATATGTACAGTGTCTATTACAACAGTGTTTCCATATATGTACAGTACTAGTTCGATAAAGTGTATTAATAGATGTAATTTGAGTACATACAGGGTTCCATATATAGTACAGTGTTATTCAAACAGTGTTCCATATATGTACGTGGTTTTCATCCAGTGTTCCTATATGTACAGGTATCATTGTTCGTACTGAAAGTGTTATTACATACAGTGTCCATAAGTTTGTCAGGTTTATTACATACAGTGTTCCATGTTGTACATGGTATTACATACAGTGTTCCTGTAATGATACACAGTGTTGATTACATACAGTGTTCCAATATGTACAGTGTTATTACATACAAGTGTTCCATATATGCTAAGCGTTATTACATACGTGTTCCATATATGTACTAGCTGTTTATATTTACATACAGTGATGTTCCATGATATGTCACAGCGATTAGTTACATCCTTGGTTTCATATACTGTACACGCGTTATATTACATAAAAGTAAGGTTCCATATATGTACAAGCGTTATTACATAGTGTTCCATATATGTACAGCGTTATGTACATAGGTGTCATATATGCAGCAGTTCTATACATACTGGTTTACTAGAGGTACAGTTTATTACATACAGATTGTTTTCCAATAGTACAGTGTAATCTAGTGTCAATATTACATGTATTACAAGTGTTCCTATAAAGTGTTATTACAGTTCTATTTACATCGTTATACATAGTGTTTCCTAGTATGTACAGGTATTACATACAGTGTTCACCTCTATGTACAGTTAATTACATAATGTTCCACATAGTATGTACATTGCGTCATTAGCCCCATAGCAGTGTTCAATATGTTATAGTGTTATTGCATACAGTGTTTCAAGTCGATATAATGTTCATTATGTTAGTGTATAACAGTGTTCCATAATGTTATAGTGTATTACCAGTTTAACATGTGTTACCGAGTTCCATATATGTATAATGTTATTTACAGACAGGATTGTTCCAAGAGATAGTAGCTAGTTGTACATACAATGTCTATATAGGTATCCTGTTATTACATACAGTGTTCTATATACATATGTGTATCAATAATACATGTATTATATCTATGTTTGTATTACATACAGTGTGTTCGTATACATTAACATGTGTTACTTATACGAGGGCCCTATATACAAATCTGTATAACATACAATATTCTACATACATATGGTGTCTATTACATAGTTTCTGATAGGTATGCGTGGAATACATAACAGTTGTCTATAACAAATCTTATACAACATAAATTCTTAAGTACGGTAGTGTTGGAGTATTACCATACGTGTTTCTATATAGTTAGTGTGTTATTAAATACAGGTTCTTATAGTAGTAGTGTATTATACTCAGTTTCTATATATGTAGTGTATTACTATACAGTGTTTTTTTTTTTTTTTCCTATTACGCTATCACACGGAATGTTAATAAAGAGTGAGTGCAATCAGCCGAGTCCGGACCTGTGTTTTTAAAGTGAGTATTATCACAGGGAATACAAGGTTACCCTGGGTAAATGGTACGGGCATGTCAGTGATCAACTGAAGCTTTGTGAGAAATAAGGGTGGATACTGCAGGGAACTTCATAACTGTAAAGACCAAGTACAGACACAAAGATAATTGTCTAGGAGCAAGCTGGACAACTTAAGGTTCCGTACACCAGTGCATGTGTGTGTGTGTAACGACCGCTGGCAGGGTGGCCCTACCAGAGCAAACTGGACAAACATTTGACTCAAGGCGCGCCTCTTCCTGCGAGATGCCGCATTCAGCAATAGTCCACCAGTCAGGTTAAGTCAGCCTCCAGTCCGTAGTCATAATCCGAGCATCCAGCTGTTAAGTGTCAGACATCTCCGTTCACCAGTCAATGTAAGTCAGCCCAACCTAGCCACCCTCCACAAGTCCATGCCTATGACGCATGAATTAAGCTAATGCTCGCTTCACAGTGTCAACCCCCATCTCCGATAAGGATCGGCAATTAAAAGTTGTTTCGGGTGTCAAAAACTTCTAGGTAACACCTGCCCGCGGCGAGGATGTGTACAAGACGAGAGCATTTCGCCCGAAATCACGCCATGTACCACTTTGGTTCGGTGATCGCCCGGTGGATGGGCAAGGACGACCAAACAACGGACTGGTGATATAATTGCCCGGTATAGCTTATTGTATGTACAGAACATTCCTTCTCTGTATATTTATATATATGGGTGGGAGCTGCCATATTGTTTCCCTTAGACAGTACAGTATGAGGGTATAGCTTATTGTGTGTACAGAACATTCCTTCTCTGTATATTTATACATATGGGTGGGAGCTGCCATAGTGTTTCCCTGCTACCACAATTCCCTTCTGGGTGGGAGCTGCCATATTGTTTCCCTTAGACAGTACAGTATGAGGATATAGCTTATTGTGTGTACAGAACATTCCTTACCTAAAGGCAAACCGAAGTTGAAATATTGATTTTAGTGTGGCTGCTATTCCCAAAATCCCACCCAAGGTCAAGTTGTCTTTTTTTTAAATGCCTTAAATTCCCCTTTGAAGGGCTTTTCTGTGTGAGACTAAAGATCCATGAAAGTGAACATTCTATCTCTAGGGGGAGCATCAGTGACGAAGTTAAAAATTAATATTCAATGAGTTATATTTCTAAAACAGACGGTATAATGGAATATTCAGCCCTACCTCCCATTCTTTCTAATTTAAAATGAGCAATCTCTCAATATAGTTGTCCTTTAATTCACACCAATCAGACCAGTAAAAAAGACAGATTGATGGACAGAGAGGCTGGTAAATAGACAATAGTAGACAGACTGATGGACAGAGAGGCTGGTAAATAGACAATAGTAGACAGACTGATGGACATAAAGGCTAGTAAATAGACAATAGTAGACAGATTGATGGACAGAGAGGCTGGTAAATAGACAATAGTAGACAGATTGATGGACAGAGAGGCTGGTAAATAGACAATAGTAGACAGATTGATGGACAGAGAGGCTGGTAAATAGACAATAGTAGACAGACTGATGGACATAAAGGCTAGTAAATAGACAATAGTAGACAGACTGATGGACAGAGAGGCTGGTAAATAGACAATAGTAGAAAGACTGATGGACAGAGAGGCTGGTAAATAGACAATAGTAGACAGACTGATGGATAGATAGGCTGGTAAATAGACAATAGTAGACAGACTGATGGACAGAGAGGCTGGTAAATAGACAATAGTAGACAGACTGATGGATAGATAGGCTGGTAAATAGACAATAGTAGACAGACTGATGGACAGAGAGGCTGGTAAATAGACAATAGCAGACAGACTGATGGATAGAGAGGCTGGTAAATAGACAATAGTAGACAGACTGATGGATAGTTAAGCTGGTAAATAGACAATAGTAGAGACAATGATGGACATAAAGGCTGGTAAATAGACAATAGTAGAGACAATGATGGACATAGAGGATGGTAAATAGACAATAGTAGAGACAATGATGGACATAGAGGCGGGTAAATAGACAATAGTAGACAGACTGGTGGACGTAGAGGCTATTAAATGGACAATAGTAGACAGACTGGTGGACATAGAGGCTGGTAAATAGACAATAGTAGACAGACAGATGGATAGATAGGCTGGTAAATAGACAA
>JAACNH010000295.1:0-46246 GCA_019447015.1 Hymenochirus boettgeri | reverse complement strand
TGTATTGCTGGAGGAGAGAGAAACTAGTCAATGTACCAATGTGTGTATTGTCTACCCATCATCTCCATCATCATTGTATTGCTGGAGGAGAGAGAAACTAGTCAATGTACCAATGTGTGTACTGTCTACCCATCATCTCCATCACCATTGTATTGCTGGAGGAGAGAGAAAATGGTCAATGTACCAATGTGTGTACTGTCTACCCATCATCTCCATCACCATTGTATTGCTGGAGGAGAGAAAAACTGGTCAATGTACCAATGTGTGTACTGTCTACCCATCATGTCCATCACCATTGTATTGCTGGAGGAGAGAGAAACTAGACAATGTACCAATGTGTGTACTGTCTACCCATCACAGACTGACACATCGACACAGGGTGGAGCCCTGCACAAAACGTTATTCTCAGGCGTTATTTCTCATAAATGAATAAACAGTTAAACGAAGTTCCTTTGGTTTGTAATAGCTAGGGTTACAACCTTTACCTTTAATACCTGAACAAATATAAAATATGTACCCAGATCTTAAAGGAAAAGATGGCAACCCTAGTAATAGCCCATCGGCGTGTTGTCTATGGCTGTAGCCACATATAAATAAAAATCATGTCCTGTATAACATGCCTACACATGCACTATAATTAGATTTGACACCTTTCCCTTTAAGGCTCGAACACATATGAAATCTACAGGCGGCAGAACTACGTGCGATTACATTAAATGCAGACTGATTGGCAACATTGAAATCAATGCAGCCTGCATCAGACTTCTAATGCAAATTCTAACCAGCCTTTTGCATTGTAGACTTCACACGTGTAACACGTAATAACCGTAACTATAAACAGGTATACTGTATGTTTGATGGTGGCGCACACCAAAAACATGCAAAGCAATTCTAAAAGAGTATTTGTCCGGCATGTTTCAAGCAACCCCTAACTACTTACATATCTGCACTTATACCATATACCTGCCTTACATACAAACACGTGACATATATTACAGTGGAACATGCAGGGGCTGTGTTAGAATTAATGCTGTTTAATTGCAGTCACTTTGCAATCATTGCAGCTCGGCTAATTACGTTTAATAATTGTGCCCGGGTGACATATCTGACTAAAGTACTTAAATTGATAAATCTTTCTAATTCAATCTGCAAACTATCATATATGTACATGTAAACACCTGATTTCATACCTGCAATCTGAGACACATGCCTACAAGTAACTGAACATACATGTACCTGATATATCAGAAACCAGCGTCAATATTAAAGAGGTAGCGTTGGAGGATACGGATTTCAATTCTATATAATGTAACTTTATTGTACATTGATTATATTAACATTTTATTACAATGCAGCTTCACCAATATTCCCCTTTAATAGTTATAATGTTATATAATAAAGTACATGGCTGCAGGGGGAGGATAATGAGGTCTCAGCACAGCCCCGTGCTATGTATTATTCTATAGTATACGTATTTAAAGGGGAATGATGGAGGGAAGGTGTACACTGTGCAAGTGCATACATATAGATAATTACAACAAGGATTGACACCTTTCCCTTTAAGACCCATAGACGTATGAAATCTACTGCCGCAGTGCTAAGGACCATTACATTAAAGGGACACTAGACTGGTAATTGTAAGTATCTAAAATCCGTTTCTATTATTCACAGAGAGATGAGAATGTAATTCCCACCTTCCAGGGGACACTTACCTTAATGTACAGAAAATCTTTATAGCGTCCCTTTAAATACAGACTGATTGGCAATAATTATAACTTATAATGGAATTATTAACCAGCTTCTTGTCGTGCAGATTTCAAACAAGTTTACAAGTGAACCGTAAGAAAACTTTGCATTGCGAAGTGTCCCACGGAATGAACATTAATTCTAACTCAGCTCCTTGTGTTTCTAACCCACCTAACACAATTACCCAATGATAAGGTTCCAGCTCTAAACGCGTTTATATAGGGGGTCCCCAAGGGTGATTCCCAAACTTTACTCACCCAATTTTAATGAAGACGATGCCCAGGCTGAGGAAGATGTGGAAGATCCAGCGCTGAGTCTTCCAGTTCATATTCCCAGATTGGGGGGTGAACAAGATGTGGGTGCAAGCGGATATGGGGGCTTCCGCTGAATGTCGTTTTTGGGGTACACACAGAGACCCCCTAGTATTAGGTAGTGAGTAAGTTCATGTCCAGAGAAGAGCCCCTCTTTACTGGGTGGGGGTCAGTGGGGCCCCTGATTGGCACCCAACTGTTTGGAACCCCCTCTGCCCCCCCAGTGGACCCCTGCCCTGTGCACCTGGTACACTGATTGGCAAGGTTCCCAGTGATGGTTTAAACAGCGAGTCCCACCTGTCCATCAGGGTCACTGCCTGTCTGCGACCTGTCAATCAGCTTCATCCTGTGCCTCTTTACACAGGTAACTCTGCAGGTGTCTGTCTAGGTGCCCAGTTAGTCCAGGGATTTGATTATATCAGTGTTGTGTCCTTTGCCTCAATTTATTCTCCTGCCCTGTGCCTCAGGTATCCAGTTAGTCCAGTCCCATAGTAACCTGCAGTCCCTCTAGTGTTGACCGGTCAGTGTGTCCCAGGTGGCCTGTTCTCTTGTGTTTCTGGATTTCACCTGGACATTAGCTTGTCCTGTGCCCTTTATCTGCAGATTTGGGCCACTTTCTGTCCATCCCATTCAGCCTGTTCAGCTCCCTCTACATGGGGAGACAAAGGAGCTGCCACCGTGCTCTCTGACTGTCAGAGATGTAGCTCCAGAGTGAATTGTTTGGACAGTTTTCCTGTTTTGTTCTCCTGGGCAGGATTTATCTGTTTGTTACCCTCCCAAAATCAATGTCCCTCCCTCCCTCCCTCTGAGCCTCCAGCATTTCCTACTGTACTCAGTGTGATACCCCCTGGGGGCAGGTGCAAGTCAGGAGCTGCAGACAGGGGAGTGAAGTCCCCCCGCCCTCCCACCTCAGGAATATTTAGATTTTATCATCCTTTATTGAAGGAGAAAGGGAGGGGACCAGACTGAGAGCCAGAGAAATGTCCCATTGTTGTCTACACCAGTTAACCAGCTCTGATTTATTGAAAGGGTTAAAGGTGGGTCACTTACCTACTTACCTACTTACCTCAATGCCAAGTCCTGCCAATGGCAAAATGATAACCCGCTCACCCCTCTCTGGGATACCTGGGACCCTGTCTGGTTACTTTGCCTCACCTGAAATCCGCTGAGTAAATGGCTGAGATGTGGAAATCAAGGGGTTAAATACAGTTTAGTGGGAAAGCATTATAAATTCACGTAACACCATGGAAATGAAAGGGTTCATAAGTAAATATGCCAATATAATGGGGTGAGATGATTTATTAATATTACTTTTTATTAATACACTTGGGTTTTGTTTTATTTTAACACCTTAACCCCCACAACGCAATACAAAAAAAAATCACCAACAATGCATTGCTTTCTAATAAATTACATTCCACGCACAAACTGCAAAATATTGAAGAAATCTGAAGGATCCAATGTACCTGAGCAAACATTGCTAACATTCCAAAGGAATATATGGCACTCAAGGGTTAACAGACCAACTGGGTTCTTCAGTCATCCCGCCCTCTACTGGTGAGATAACGAATTGCAGTTTCTGGAATTCTAGTGCAGGTATTTCTGTAATGATTTTTTTGGGGGTTATAATTAAAAATCTAGTGGTTTGGGTTTATTAGGGGTAGTAAGTATAGTAAGGCTAATATATGTAATGTAATATACATGTTACCATCATTGTGTATATAACTAGAATAGAGGGTACATTGATGAGGAGCATTTGTTACATCATTAAGGATACTGTATTTAAAGGGCAAGAACCTTCTAAACCACACCCTCACTTTTGTTCCTATTAAAAGCACCCAGGGTAAGAACCTTAAATCACCAGTAATATTTACCTAAAGTTACCCTTGAAGTACGGGGTACGTCCCTTGTCACCTCTTCCCATGCCCCCATTCAGGACTTTACTCGTGCTGCCCCTCTGCTCTGGAACTCCCTTCCTCCGTCTGTCCGTCACTCACCGTCCCTTAACACCTTCAAATGTAACCTTAAAACCCACCTCTCCAGGCACCATATAACCTGGTCTAGACATTACCCATCTTACTACCCAATATGATCCAACCCGCCTTTCACACTCCACTGCCAATCTATTTACAGCTACCGATTCCCATCACCTTATGTCTCACCCCACATCCTCTAGACTGTAAGCTCTTTGGGCAGGGTCCTCTCTCCTATTGTATCACGGTATTGCTGTAAGAAACTCATCACTCTATGTACTTATATTATGTATTACCTGTGTATGTAATATGTATGACTTTATATAACATGTATTACCCTGTATGTAATGTATGACTATGTAATTGTAAAGCGCCACGGAAGATGTTGGCGCTATATAAATCCATAATAATAATAATAAAAAGAATAATAATAATTATAATATAATAATAATAATAATAATAATAATGATAATATAATAATGATGATAATAATAATATTATGATAATAATGATAATAATAATAATGATAATAATAATAATAATGATAATAATGATAATAATGATAATAATAATTATAAATAATAATAAATAATAATAATAATGATAATGAAAATAATTATAAAAATAATGATAATAATTATAATAATAATACTGACAATAATAATAATAATAATAATAATAATAATAATAATAATAATAATAATTAATAATAATAATGATAATAATGATAATAATGATAATAATGATAATAATAATAATTATAAATAATAATAAATAATAATAATGATAATGATAATAATAATAAAATAATAATAATAATAATGATAATAATAATAATAATAATGACAATAATAATAATAATAATATTAATAATAATAACAATAATGAAATAAGTGATGAATTGAAATATAATATAAATAAATAAATAATAATAAATAATAATACAGGATAATGATCATAAAATAATAATAATAATAATAATAATAATAATAATAATAATAATGAATAAATAATGAAATAATAATAATAATAAATAATATAATAATAATAATAAACAAAATAAAAAAAACAATAATAATAATAACAAATAATACATAATAACAAATATAATAATAATAATAAATAATAATTAATGAATATTAATGATATAATAATAATATTAATAATAACAATAAGAATAATAATAAATAACCAATAATAACAATATATAATAATAATAATAATAAGAATAATAATAATAATAATAAATAATAATTATAATAATATAAATAATAATAATAATAACCAATAATAACAATATAATAATAATAATAATAATAATAATAAATAATAATTATAATAATAATAATAATAATACGGTCTGACTCTCCCTCTTGCACGACGCATCTTGTAATGATCCAGGCCCCAGACACAAGCAATGGGCGTGGCCGCACCCTTCCCATACCGATACAGACGTCTCTTGTCTCCAACATAAAATCAATTTCAGTCCAGTTTTGGAACCAGGAATCACTGTAACCACACTTTGCAATTCATTATGGTGAGTCATTTTCTTTACAATGAGGGTTGGGCGGAAATGTCCCATCCGCTCCAACATGTGATCAATAGGCCCAGGTTACTGTTTGACTTTATGTTTCCATTAATTTTGTGAATGGACGGGGGTTTTACACAAAGAATCCCAGGTCCAAGCACCAATGGTTTTTGAAATTAAAGTGGAAGGTTCATATTCCTTGACCTTAGGAAAATCAGAATTAAAATAATTAGAGGAATGTACCATGAGTTACAATGGTACCACTGGCCCGAGGTCCAGGTTAGACATTAAAGTCCATTCAACAATCGATCTGACTTCTATCCCAGTGTTTCTTACCTACCAACATTATGGCCCACTCATTATGGCCCACTCATTATCACCCACTCATTATGGCCCACCATTATCACCCCTCATATCACCCACTCCGTATCGCCCACATCATGAGGGCCCCCCTCATATGGCCCATTCCTTATCACCCACTCATTATCCCCACTCATTATTGGCGCACAGCATTATGCCCACTATTATGGCCCATTCAATTAATCACCACACACTCATTATCACCACCTCATAGGCCCACTCATTATGGCCCATTCATTATCACCCACTCATTATCACCCACTCATTATCGCCCACTCATTATGGCCCACTCATTATCACCCACTCATTATCACCCACTCATTATCACCCACTCATTATGGCGCACTCATTATGGCCCACTCATTATCACCCACTCATTATCGCCCACTCATTATCGCCCACTCATTATCGCCCACTCATTATCGCCCACTTATTATCACCAGCATATCCCCACCTAGCCACTCATTATCCCATCGCCCTTACCCTCATTAGACCATCTTTGCCCTACTCTTATCACCCACTCATGTATCGCCCACTGAAAACGATCAGAAGAGGAAGGGAAAGTGATTGTGGACTCGTAGTTTGTCTGAAAACACTGTGGGACTGGGATCTTCTTGGGTTGCTCCACATCTAGTCAGTGATTAGATGAGGCATTGTCGAACCAGTGACTTAGGAGACAGGCGGTTTTAGAGTTTTAGGTGACAGACTTGGCTCAACACAGTTATATCTGTGTAATGAGTCATTTAACAAGCCAGTGATGCTGTTTTACTATTTGTTACATAATGTTAAAGGGGTACACCTATGAGATGTCCGGACTTCGCACAATCGGGTCGCTCGAGGAAATCCGCGGATTTTTGTTTTTTCGAAACCATTAAAATCTTGGTATAAATACATGCAGACTTTCTCTCTCCTAGAGGCTCTATCAGCTGATTATCAACGTTAGTTAAGTGATAAATGACAGGAGTGAATTGTAAAATTAAACCGACAATCGTTTATAATTCTAGCCTGTTGGGTTTTTCTGTCTGCATGCTGTGACCCTGTTTCCATTCATGTCTCAGCTTCTAGTTAGTCTATCTACGTCGATCTATCTATCTAACTATCCTACTATCTTCTATCTATCTATCATCTATCTATCTATCATCTATCTTATCTATCTCTATCTATCTATCTATCTATCTATCTATCATCTATCACTATCTATCTGATTATTCTATCATCTATCTATCATCTATCTATCTATCTATCTATCTATCTATCTATCTATTCTATCATCTATAATCTATCTATCTATCTCTATCTATCTATCATCTATCTATCTATCAATCTACTATCTTCTATCATCTATCTATCTATCTATCTATCCTATCTATCATCATCTATCTATCTATCTATCTATCATCTATCCTATCTATATATCTTATCTATCTATCCTCTATCGCTATTCTTCTATCTATCTTCTATCTTCTATCATCTATCTATAGCCTCTTTATCTATCTATCATCTATCTATCTATCTATCTCTATCTATCAATCTATCTATCTATCTATCGATCTATCTATCTCTATCTATCTAGCATCTATCTATCTATCTAATCTATCTATCTATAATCTATCTATCTTCTTCTATCTATCTATCTCGCTATCTATCTATCTAATCATCTATCTTTATCATCGATCTATCTACATCTATCTCTATCTATCTATCATCTATCTATCTATCTATCTATCTATCTATCTATCTATTATCGATCATCTATCTAGCAATCTATCTATCTTCTATCTACTATCTATCTATTATCATCTATCCTATCTCTCTATCTATCTACTATCTATCTATCCTATCTATCATCTATCTATCTATCTAGTTCATCTATCATCTATCTATCTTCGATCATCTATCTATCTATCACCATCTATCTATCTATCGATCTATAGTATCTATCAATCTATCTATAATCCCATCTATCTATCTATCTATTCTATCTATCTATCTATCTATCTATCATCTATCTATCTATCATCTATCTATCATCTTTATCAATCTATCTATCTATCTATCTATCTCTAGCATCATCTATCTATCTATCTATCTATCTATCTCATCTATCTATCGCATCTATCATCTGATCGATCTATCGATCTCTAATCTATCTATCATCTATCTATCTAATCATCTATCTAATCTATCATCTGTCTATCTCTCTTATCTCTCTATCTATCTATCTATCGATCTATCTATCATCTATCTATCTATCTATCCATCTATCCATCTATCTATCTTCTATCTATCTATCTATCTATCTATCTATCTTCTATCAATCTATCTATCTATCTATCATCTATCTATCTATCTTATCTAGCATCGTCTAATCTATCTATCTATCTATTCTATCTATCTATCTATCTATCTAGCTATCTATCCATCTATCATCTATCTATCTATCTTCTATCATCTATCTATCTATCTATCTATCTATCTATCTATACATCTATCTATCTTCTATCATATATCTCTCTATCATCTATCTATCTATCTCAGCCATCTATCTCTCCATCTATCTATCTATCTATATATGCTATCACTATAGATCTATCTCTTTCCGAGCAATCTATCTATCTCTAATCGTATCTAACTCATCTATCTCTATCTATCTATCCTATCTCTCTATCATCTATCTATCTTCTACTATCTATTCTATCTATCCGATCTATCTGATCTATCTATCTATCTCATCCTATCTATCTATCTATCATCCATCTCTCTATCCTATCTATCTATCTCTCTATCTATATTCATCTATCGATCTATCTATCAATATACGATCGATCTCTATTCTTATCTATCTAGCTATCTATCTAATCGTTATCTATCATCTATCTATCTCTCCGCTAGCTATTATCATATATCGATCTATCTATCTATCTCTCTGTCCTATCATCTATCTTATCCTATCTATTCATCTATCATCTCGCTATCTATCTATCTATCATCTCTCTAGCTATCTACTCATCTATCTATCTGATCTACCATCTATCCATCTATCTATCTATCTATCTATCTTCATCTATCGTCTA
Organism: Hymenochirus boettgeri; assembly: GCA_019447015.1. Classification (NCBI taxonomy): domain Eukaryota; kingdom Metazoa; phylum Chordata; class Amphibia; order Anura; family Pipidae; genus Hymenochirus; species Hymenochirus boettgeri. The sequence continues at coordinate 37,254 of JAACNH010000295.1, read as the reverse complement.
GCTATCTATCTTCTCCATCTCCTATCTATCTATCTATCTAAATCAGCTATCTATCTATCATCTATTAATCTATCTAATCTATCATCTATCTTATCAAATCTATCTATCTTATCTATCTATCTATCTATCATCTACTATCTCTCATCTATCTATCTTCTATCATCTATCTATCTATATCTATCTATCATTATCTATCTATCTATTATCTATCTATCTAATCAGTCTATCTATCTTATCCTCTATCTATCTATCATCTAATCTATCTATCTATCATCTATCTATCTATCTATCTATCTATCTATCATCATCTATCTATCAATCTATCTATCTATCTAATCTATCTTCCTACTCTATCTATCTATCATCATCTATCTATACTAGCTATCTATCTATCTATCATCACTATCGATCTATCATCATCCTCTATCTATCTCTCTATCATCTATCTATCTATCATCTATCTATCTATCATCTATCTATCCTACTATCTATCCATCTATCTATCTCTATCTCTCATCTACTATCTATCTATCTTATCTATCTATCTAATCATCAGTATCTACTCTTCCATCTAGCTATCATCATCTATCAAATCTATCTAATCTATCTATCTATCTATCATCTATCATTTATCTATTCTATCTATTCTCTTCTATCTATCTATCTATCTATCTATCTATCATCTATCATCTCTCTATCTATCTATCTAGCATCTATCATCTATCTATCTATCTATCATCTAATCTATCTAATCATCTATCTATCTATCTATCCTCTATCTATCTATCATCTATCTATCATCTATCTATCTATGCTATCTATCTATCTATCAATCTATCTCGATCTATCTATCCTCTATCCATCTATCCATCTACCTACTATTCTATCTATCTATCTATCTATCTATCATCTATCGTCTATCTAATCTATCTACTATCTATCTATCATCGATCTATCGACTATCTATCTATCTATATATCTATCTATCTATCTATCTATCATCTATCATCTCTATCTATCTATCTATCTATCATCGATCTATCGTATTATCTATCTCTATCTATCTATCATCTATCACTCAATTTCTATCTATCTACATCTCTATCTACATCTATCTTATCCATCTATTACCATCTTCTATATCTATCTAGATATCTATCATCTATATCTCTATCATCTATCGAGCAATCTATCATCTGTCTATCTATCCTATCATCTATCTATCTATCTATCTTATCTTCTATCTAGCTATCTATCATCTATCTATCTACGATCTATCTATCCTAATCTATCCTATCTATCTATCTATCGATCATCTATCTAATCTATCTGTCATCCATCTCTCGAGCTATCTATCTATCTATCCCTATATATCATCTTATCGATCTTCTATCATTATCGATCTATCTATCTATCTATCTATCTATCTATCGATTATCTATCATCTATCTATCTATCCATCTATCTATCTATCATATATCGATCTATCTATCTATCTATCTGATCTATCATCTATCTATCATTCCATCTATCCATCTATCGATCTATCGATCTTCAATCCTATCTCTCTATCTACCATCTATCTATCTTCTACCCTACCATCTAATCCATCTGATCGACTATCTCAAAATTTCTTAAAATCATCTATCCAAATCATCTATCGATCTATCTATCTATCTATCCTCATCTCTCTATCTATCTATCTTCTATCAGCTAATATCATCTATCCGTCTTCTATCATATATCGATCTATCTATCTATCGCTTTATCTATCATCTCTATCTATCTATCCATCTATCTATCTATCATATATCGATCCTACGATCGATCTATCGATCTAGCTATCTATCTATCTATCTAGCTATACATCTATCTATCTATCTGTCCTGTCATCTTCTATCTTTCATCTATCCATCTATCGATCTATCTTCTATCTATCTATCATCTATCTATCTATCTCCCATCTATCATATCTCTCTATTACCATCTATTCCATACTATCTCTTAATCATCTATCTATCTAGCTATCTATCTATCATCTATCTCATCTTAACCATTATCCCATCTATGCTATCTAGCTATCTATCGATCTATCTATCCATCTATCTACCCATCTATCCATCATCTCTCTATCTATTCTATCTATCTATCATCTATCGATCTATCTATCTATCTATCTATCTATCTAGCTATCTCTCTATCTATCTATCTATCGATCTATTATCTCGCTTATCTATCTATCTATCTATCTATCTACTATCTATCATCTATCTATCTATCTACCATCTATCCATCTATCTATCTATCTTCTATCCATCTATCTACCTCTATCTATCATCGATCTATCGATCTATGCATCTATCGATCTATCTAATCATCTATCTATCTATCTATCTATCTTCTATCTATCGATCTATCTACCCTATCGATCTAATCTATCTATCGATTTATCTATCATCTATCTATCTACCATCTATCTATCTATCTCCATCTATCCCCTCTATCTATCTACTATCGAATCGATCTATCTATCCTGCATCCCGCTGGGAACATCACAACACTATTGCTCTGCCCCCTCTACTACAAATCCTGAAACCTATGTTTTCTTTCTCTAGGTTGGTCATAGGCAGAGGAAAGTGCAGATGCCGGATTTCACGCCTGTAACACTATTCAGAAAAAATATCGTATTTGGCGCGTGTGGCTTTATAACACGTGCCTGTACACAGAAACAAAAGAGACATTGGAGCATAGGAAAGACACTTTAATAATAATAATTGGTCAATTTTTTTACTTTATCTTCAGTTTCCCCACTGACAAGGTGACAAAATCTTATCTAAAATGTTTCCTAATTCAGATAATGCTGTCTTGGCGACATGGTCCTCTACTGAATATGTCACTAAATGAATACGAAAATACATTGGACCCCATAATAAATGGAGTATGGGATAAGGGTGGGTCTGGGATGATGTTGTTTTCAGTCGCACTAACACATAACTTACAAGCAATTATATTTCTAAATCATTTCCACTAAAATGCATTCAACTAATGTAATACCCTGAAGAACCGTGTAAAGATACTGGACACACCTCCTCCTGCCTCGATACATGGTCCATGACAATATCGTGCTGTAACAGATTGGCTAGAGAGCTTCTATTGGGCGTGACCTGACTTCAACATTAGCTTAAGGACTTACCTGTGCAAAGAACATAATAGTCCACAGCGACCACTCCATGCAATGCTGGAATGCTGGGAAATAACACACAAACAAACACCATTTAGAAAGGTAAATTTCCCCAGCACCCAAAGCAATGAGAGTGAGGCCCAATTTCTGCTTTTATTATCAAGGTGCTCCTAATTTCTGATTTCAGTGTGTTTTCAGAGGCTTTAAGTTGTTCCTTTAACAAAGCGTTAATAAAATGCTCGGTCTCGTTCTAAGTATTATTTAGTGACTTTAATTATCCTTCCAGGTGCGGATTGATTCTTAGATTTTGTTTAAAATAATGACCCATCAGCAACAGAGAGGGCGGATCAGACAAATCCTAACTAGTTAAATATGAAGATATAGATATACGGCAAATTCCCATAAAGTGTGGCCAATGTGTAAGCGCCATGTGTGAATTCGGAGTGGGGGTGTAGGCTAGAGTATTCTGGGATTTGTAGGGGCTTGACAGCCCCGAGAGTCAACTAAAAATGCAGGTTGCACAGATTAAAGTCAATGTCCACCCCTCCCACAAATGGTTAATTTCCCTACCCAAAAAACCCACCCCTGCCATACACTCCTAATAGATACTGGACCCCCTTCATCTTCCCCTTTAATAAGAGTTAGACCCTTCTCTGCCCTGTAAGCGTGGATGCCCGCTAGGTCCTGTTGCCAGTCTCTGCCAATCGAGACCATATCGACAACAATAACACTGTGGACCATGGGATTTCCATTGTACTGAGGTACAAACAGGGATCAGCCTAATCCTAATAGGAAGAACAGCAGAGCTTTACGGCTCTCCCACCCATCCCTATGCCAACTCAACAGCACTTGTTATGTCGGGGTATAATTACCAGATATATCCTGTTTCCCAGATTAAAAAATGGCAAGTGGCTTTAATGTTTTTGTTGTTGTTTTGAAAAAATCTACATAAGCACTAAACTAGATTTAAGCTCTGTGGGCAGGGACTACATTGAACATAGACTAAAAAAAACTGTTCACATAAAAGAACTAGCTGTAGTGTGTGGTATGGAAGGATTGTTGTTCCCGCTCTCTTAATCAATCTAGATGTTCGAAACGTTGCGTTCGTTTTCAATTTTCCGAATTTTTCAGGAATTTTTTCGATATTTGGAAATTCGAGTTTTCAATTTTCGAAAATCATCTACTTTGATTTCGATTATTATCGAATTTTTTCGATAAAAACCGAAAACTCGGAAAATTCTGGTTTCGTAAATTCCGGGAATTCCGAAAGTTTGTCTGGACTTCGAACCCCTCTGATTCGATCAAAACCTGGGTTCTTTTAGAGCCCACAGTACATCGAAACCCACGTACATCTCTACTGTCCAATCACTCATCCAATAAAGTACCTATTATCTAAAAACTCTTTATCTCTCACGACGTCGTGATTTCAACAAATTTTTGGATCACTAAAATGACCACGCATCGAAAAAGTTTGTTTTTTTTAAACCCCCAACCCAACCAGGTACCACAACAACCCCACTGTTTACTTATCCATTACTGTGCAGCCATACTGAGTGACTTAAGTAAAAAACTAATTCTGATCAATAATCAAAAAAGGTTGTTTTTTTTAACTTTAACCTGATCCATGTACACCAAAAAAAAACCAACCTACTGCCTACAAAAGTTTCGTTTTTTTTAAAACCCCAACCGGGACAGGTACACACACTACGATCTACTTATCCATTACTGTGGTAGCCTACTTAAAGGGTAACTAAAGTAAAAAACACATTTTGAATCATTAATTTAAAAGTTTGTGTTAAACTTCCAACTTATCCAGTTACACATCCTACTCACCTACAATTCCATTGTCATGGCAGCCATATTTAAAGGTAACCTAATAGTCAAAGAAACAATTTTGACTAAACATCACACAGTTTTGCTTTTTTGTAACCGTACCCCCAACCTTGACACAGGTACACAACACCTTTGATCTACTGTGCATTCTGTTGAGCCAATACTTAAAGGTTACTACATCAAAAACAAATGTTGATACAACAAAATTTAAAAAACATCAAAAGGGTTTTTAACGCCCCAACAATGCACACAGGTACACACAACACTGATCTACCCTCCCTTCTGTTGCAAGCCATAACTTAAAAGGGTAACTAAAACCAAGTTTTGCCAATCTAAAGACAAGTTTGGTTTTCTATCCCACTGAACCTGACACGGTACACCACACCTCTGACCTAACCTTCCATTACTGTGCCACCATACTTTAAGGGTAACTAAAGTAAAAAAAATATTTTGTATCAATAATCAAAAAAGTTTTGTTTGGGTTTTAATTCCCCCCAGTTGACCCATGTACAACACACCTACTGAATCTACCTACTATCCATTACGTGGCAACCATACTTAAAGGGTACTCAGTCCAAAAAACATTTTTTTTAAACCCCAACCCCGAAACAACGGTACCCACCTACTGATTACTTATCCATTACTGTGTGCAGCTATATTTAAAGGGTACTAAAGTTTAGAAAAAGTCATTTTATCAATATCCCAAAAAAGTAAATGTTTTAAACTTTTTTTAACTTTCAACCTGAACAAATACCACGCCTACCCACCTATCCCCTCATTTTCATGGGCATACATTTTATATTAATATCTTTATTTAACTCCACCTGACTCATTACAACACGACACCAACTGATCTACCCATTCATTCATGTGGCAACCTATTGTAGGTTAAACTATATAAAAAAAAAAAACACACTTTGAACCATTCTCAAAAAGTATGTTTATTCCCAACCGACCCCGATAACACACACCAACTGACCTACATTTAATCCAATGTGGCCAAAACATTTTTTAAAGGACCGTAAAAAAACAAACAATTCCTCATCATGGGCATTATTGATTTTTTAAAAATCGCAGCACAAACACACCACAGAATCCCCTAACAAAATGCGCCTTTTCCAGCCAAATTTATACTTAAACTTTCCTTTCTAATTATTTACTAAACCTTTACTATACTATTATAGTAATTTTACTAATATGTTTACCAATAACTGTCACTGTTATTAATATGTTTACTAATACTATTATTAGTTAATAATTATTTATGTTTATCAATACTGTTTGTAATTTAACTAATAATTTCCTAATACTATTAGTTATTATTACTAAAAGCTTTACTAATACTATTATAGTTCTTATTCGTTACTACGATATATATTATCTACTCCTATTATATTTATTCTTACTAATACATTTACTAATGTATTGATAGGTATTTATACTAATATGGTCAACAATCTTGTTTAATTTTATTCCAATTACTTTGTTTATTAATTCTAGTATTGATATTATTAGTTGTTATTAATTAAATTATAGTTAATTGTTACTACTAATATGTTTACTACACTATTATATTTTACTAATATTTTACTTATACTATTAGACTTAATATAACTTCTATTATTATAGATATTTTACTAATTACTTTTACTTCATACTATTTCGGTATTGTTCTACTACACTTTTACTATACAAGATAGTATTCTAATACATCTACCTACTTTTATGTTTCTTAGTATAACTTTAATAACATTTTTGTTTATTTTTACTAATATTTTACTAATATAATTATAGTTAATTCTTATTAATACTTTTTAAAAGCATGTCCAACCTCCAAACCTAACATCTACTAAATTAATGGCCCCACAGTACAAAAACAAATCCTCCTTACATCCCCTGCTCCTCGGGGTTCTCCTGCTCTCCTCGCAAAGTTGAGGAAACCTGGGTATGGATGGCCCAGTTCGCGGATCCGAACACCCGAACCGCGTCAGATTTTTACAATCGTTTCGCGACAGCGATATCGCAGATTTTTTCCGTTTCCCGCCTTCAGAACTTTTCCCGAACCGACGTTTTTTGAAATTTTTTGAAATTACGAGGATTTCCTCATTCCTGCGCTGTTCTAACTACTCTAAAGCTAAAACCTTAGGCAGCCGCGCTGGATTGGCATTCCGCGTTCTGAAAATCAAAGCCCCTGCTGCCGTCGTCCCGGCCCCCTGCTTGCAGTTCCTGGCGGCGGGAGCTGGACCAGAACGAGCCGCACGGATGGAGGAGGTGTAATAAGAACTGGAGCGCTTTTACAGAACAACTGATGAATATAGCGGTTGGGGGTGGGAGGGTATCCCCTGCATGGTGTGCAAAATTTGTATATGAGGGTGGCCTGCCCTTAATAATCTACCACTATGTTTATTATTACTAATACTTATATACTATTATAGTTATTCAATACCACTTACTAATACTGTCCCCATGTTTTAATATATTTTACAATACTATTATTATTATTACTAATACTAAATAACTATAATATTATTGCTAATACGTTACTAATACTGTCATTGTTTGTAATAATATGTTACTATACATTAGTTATTATTACTAATACTTTCGACTTATCTTTTTATAGTTTATTATTACTAATTGTTTATAATACTATTGTAGTTATTATTACTATAACTTTATTTAAACTATCATAGTTATATTACAATATGTTTACTAATACTATTATAATATTTTATAATACTTTTTTAAACTATCGATAGTTATTATTACTAATATGTTTAATAATACTATTTATAGTTATTATTACTAATTATTTTATTTAAACTATTATAGTTTTATTACTATCCGTTTACTATAGGAGAATGGCCAAACTTTTGAATTTCGGTCCGTGTTTTGAACTTCGCACTATATGGGAACTATATTGGTCCGTAACGTACCCATTAAGTCATTGGGATGTCAAATAGTTTCAAAAAGTTTCTAATGAACATACATTAAAATAATCAATGGTACTTAATGTAAATGGCATGTGGGAGCCTGGAAAATGGTCTGTGGGACATGTTCACTATCCAGGACTTTTTCCCAAACACGTCGATTTTACTCTCCCACGTAGCCTACGCTTTCAGCTCTCGCGTTCGAAACTGTCAATACTTATCCCATGACGACTCGATCGCGTAATTCGATAATTAGACTCGCTATTGGTTAAGTAGACATTTTAAACTCACATATATACCCAGTATGTGTAGAACCAGTATTCTCATATTAATAGTTCCTCTACCAACCAGAACTACAGTATATTATTAATACCATTAAATTCTCACTATTATATGTAATCCTCGTACCAACCCGAACTACAGTATTGTATTAATACCAGTAATTCTCAATATATATCTATCCTGTACCAACCGAACTAAGAGTATAATGTTATTAATACCATTAATTCTCAATATTAATGATAATATCCATCCCTTACCAACCAAACTAGAGTAATATGTAACTAATACATAATTCTCAGTATTATATAGTATCGCTCGTCCCAACCAGACCAAACTACATATATGTATTAATCCAGGTATTCCTCAGATATTATATAATTCCCTGTAACCAACCAGAACTACCGTGTTTATAATACCAGTAATTCTCTCAGTATTGATATAGTAGCCTCGTACCAACCAGAAAACGCCATTATATGTTTAATAAATACCAGAATTCCTCAATTTATATAGTATCCCTGTACAAACCAGACTCTAACTGTATATATTTAGTACCAACCAGTAAGACTCAATATTATATCGTATCTTGTACCACCCAGGAACTACAGTCTATGTATTAATACCATTAATTCTCCATAATATAGTATTCCGTACCAAACCATAACTACGTATATTTAGTAATTCAGTATTCCATATTAATAGTATCCCTGGTACCAAACCAGAACTAACGTATATGTATAATACATTAAGTTCTTAATCTTATATAGTATTCTGTACCAACCAGAACTACAGTAAATGTATTAATACCAGTAATTCTCAATATTATTTCTTTTTAGAAACTTATCCAGCCTTTTTTTAAAGCTATTATGACTGTACTTGCCATTACACATCTGCCTGGTAGACAGTTTCCCCACAGTGTCACCGTTCTCCACTGTAAATAACCTTTCCTAACCTGAAGGTGAAACATCTCTCTTCCAACTTACAGGATGTCCACGGTCCTCTGTATGACCTATTAGTGATCAATTCACCGAGAGTCATTGTGGCCCCATAATTATTTGTATAAGGTTATCATATTCCAAATGAGGCTTACCAGTGCCTTGTAAAAAGGAATGAATAATATTTTTCTCTCTTGAATCTAGTTCCCCTATTTATAAAAGTATGACCGAACCCGACTTCGGATGAACTTTATGAAGTTTGGACACCTCGGCACTATCCGAACTCATTGAGTTTGAACTACTTTCGCAGACTTAATCGAATTGTCACAATCAAGTAACCATCGAATGTAAACCTTAATTTTGGCAACCCCCCCAAATGTCATCGTTCGGTAACCCCCAATGTAGTGGACAAATTTTTTGTTAAAACCTTGAATGTATCTTTTTTTAACCAACCCTCGAATGTATTGTTTCTTGTAACCCACCCTCGATTGGCCATACCTGTCGAATGACCGGGCGGAAAGCCAACAATTCCCCGCTCGGAGGAAAGAATTGTTTTAACAGGGTTTTGGTGATCGTGACATGTTCCCCCACATGTCCCAGGTGCCACAGCCATTAAATAAGCTTTTTCTAAATCAATTAATCTCCCCATTGACTTTCCATGGGTTAATTCGGACACTTCCGAACTTTACTGAAATCGAAACTACCCAACCTACCGTAACTTTGCCATCTCTAACCTTCTACAAGACAATATCTTGCTAGCTCTAGCCGTTGCTACCTGGCGATGTTTGCTACAGCTAAGTCTCCTGTTATCTACCAAACCCCCACCCCCAAATCTTTTTTTCCCATATTCAGATGCAGCTTAACACAGATTTATTTATGGTGTAGGTGGCACACGGGATTATTACATCCCAAATCATCCCTTCCATTTTATCACATTGAATCTCATCTCCATTCTGCTGCCCATTGTGATAATCTCATCCTAGTCTGCTTGCGCACTTGTACATCATTGGAAGTTTCCAAAGCCTGCACTATTTATGCCATCAGCAAACACAGAGAACCCTTGCTCTCATGCCCCTTCTAAATCATTTATAACAGATTAAACACAGAAGCGCACCAGTAAAAACATAACCCTGAGGAACGCCGCTTAGAAACGTTAGCAGCCCCATAGATGTAGCTCCCATTAACCACCACTCTCTGTTGCGTGTCCAATCAACCAGTCTCTATCCATGAAACAAATGTTTCGTCAAGGCACAGAGGCCTAGTTTATACATTAGTCCCCTATGTGCACAGTATCAAAAGCTTTCACAAAATCCAAATATATACCTTATAACAATAACATTATTAATTATTATTATTATATTATTTTCTTATTATTATTATTATTATATTTATGACTAATAACTGTACTAATACCATTAATAGTTAGTATTACTAATAACTTAATACTTCTTAAAATGCTGCCTGATTCCTTTATATATGAATTATTATAAATACGTTCATCGTGGGTTAAATAGTGGATAATGCCAAAAGCAACACCTAACTGTAAATTATAATGAGTATTAGAAGTCACCGAGTAGTTCAGTGACCCATAAAGTACGAGGCCGCAGGCCAGTAACTTTTATAAAGGGCACGGAACCCATTGAACCTTCTAATATCCTTATATTTACCAGTTCGGGTGGCATTAGTTTATTATCATCAACCCCTTTGTGGCTTCTGGTTTCCTCTCCTCCTGGAAAACTGTAAGATTACTAAGGCTATAATCTTACAGTCTCCTCTCCCATAAAATCCACTCAGGGTGGTTATAATCTTATAATCTTCACATTTCTCTCCTGTTGTATAGTAAATTCCCCTGACAACTCCATTACTGTTTTATAAAGTACATTGTTACAAAACAGCAAAAGTTATCCAAGGAAACTTCCCCTTTAAGTGCTGTTTCGCTGTCACCCCCAAACGCGATCACTGGCAGTTTATAGTTACCTGAGCTACACAAGGACCTGCCTTAAGGCTTTTCCTCAGGATAATGTGTGTTTTCAGTGATTCAATCCTTCACGGTTCTGCCATTCCGTATTCCTTCACACAATATAAATAATACCCACCCCCCCACCCCACTCACATCTCTAGGTCAGACCCTGCGATTTCCGTATGGGCAAGGACAAAACCTTCCTTGAGCCAGGGGGGCAGCTCTTCCCTAATTACGATGAACGTCCAGTCTCTCCGTACGCAAACATGACCTTATCTGATCCATAGTTACTCATCGGGGTTCTGGACGGACCCAGGGCCTGTTGTGGGTAAAGTGCCTGTTCAGACCCCTACAACTGCAGTGTGACTTTTTATCATTTACCACCTCCTGTGCTGTATCAGGACCATTAATAATTTTGCCCTGATCTGCATCCTAGCAGTACAACTCGACCGGGCTGCAAAAGAGGCAGGGAACCAGTTGACTGCAGAGGCGGATGGAATCCCTTGAGAAATCCTGGCACGGATAGTCACTTAAAAACCAGAGACTGACTATACGATATAATATACTTGAAAATAAAGTTATCTGGGACACAACAGCGTTGGTTAATAATCGAAAACGTTCCATAGTTTTAACACTCAATTAAATAACATTATATAATGGACCCTTTATTATGTCTCCGTTATAATGGAACCTTTATCTATGCCTTTTTATACATTGACCCCGTTACATATGAACTCTACATAATGGTCCCTTTAGATATGTACACTTACGTATATGACCTTTTACATATGAACCCTTTATTAAGTACACCTTATAAACGGAAACCCTTTACAGTATATATGGACCCTTTATATAGAATATGGCTAGTTTATACATGGACCCATTATATAATAACTTACATGTTGTCCTTTTATATATGGGACCCCTTTACCACCAAAGTTTTATATTGACCCTTTACATATAACCCTTTATATATGTACCCGTAGTCTAAAACCCCTTATTAAAACGGCACCCTTTACATATATATGGACCCTTTACATATATATATTATGGTCTAGTTATACATGGACCCATTATGAGAACTCTACATATGGTCCGTTTTATAATGTAGAACCCTTTACAGTATCTATGACCCTTTACATATTGAACCCTTTATTATATAATACCACAACCCTTATAACGAGGACCCTTTAACAGGTAATATTGACCCACTTTATATACTATGGTCTAGTTTATACATGGACCCCTTCAATATAAAGAAATTTACTTGGTTCCTTTTATATAATGGACCAGTCTTTACATATATGACCCTTTTCACAATATGAACCCTTTCTATATATAAACACCCCCCCTTATAAACGGAACCCTTACAGTATAGTTGGACCCTTTTATATATATCTATGGTCCTAGTTATACATGGACCCATTATATAAGAACTTTACTGGGTCCTTTTATATAATGGACCCTTTAACAGTCTATTAGCCCTTGCCATATGCGAAACCTTGATTTATAGGGGACCCCTTATAAACGCGGACACTGTTACCGTAATATATGTACCCCTTTATATGTACGGACCTCTATACATATGGTTCCCTTATATATCAAACACAACCCTTTGTAATAGAACCCTTTACAGTATAAATTATAACCCTTTACGTATATATGAACCCTTTATTGGATAACGAACACTCCACCAACTTTACTTTTTCACCATTTTCAATTCAATTTTCACACAACACACATTTTCAACACGATTTAATCTGGGACACACAAACATTGGTTAAATAAAACGTTCCTAAGTGTTTAAACACAAACCCTCTTATTTAAGGACCATTATATATGGCCCTTTCTATGTCCCTCAGTCCCCCAAAAAAGTTTATATATGACCCTATATAATATATATATATATATATATATACACATGGTGGCCCAGTTTAGGGGGGATGGTTCCTCCTTCCATTTTGGATAGATTGAGTTTAAAGGCGGAACGGTGCCCATCACGGAGAAATAGAGAGCAGACCTTTAGAGATTTGGAGATAGCTGTGAGGTGCAAAAAAAAAAACAAAAACGCTTTGCGTGACTGTAGGGTTTTAGGTTGGTCGCAATCGCGGGGGGGCACCTTCTTACCTCTTAAACCCTTACCTGCTCCGTTCCCAGTAGGTTCATGAAATGAAACTCAAAAGGTAAGACGAAGGGGGGGTACATACAGAGTTATTCAATAAACAGTTCTTATGATCGTTAAAAATGGTGGTGTAATTTGCCCCAACCAATCAGGATGTTAGACTTTCAACAAATGTTAAATAAGATCTGATTGTTTGGGCAAAATTTTCCAGCCATTTTTAACGATAAGACCTTTTATTGAATCTTCTCCCTGATCAAGAGTTTATTAAAAAAGGTTCTTATGAACTATTGTAAATGTGGGGTTTCCTGCAAAATCAGGTATTTACATGGTAAAATAATAAATGGGAATTAAACTAACCTTAAACTAGTTTCTGTAACTATAACAAGTTATTTTTAAAATCATAGTAGTTTAAGAGGATATGAGGATATGAAGGGGACATAGGAGGTTAAAGGCTATGTATGATAAGGGAGTTGATATCAACTAAATTTAAGCAGGACAGGAAGGTTGTAAGAAAAGGGGGGGGGGACATGTGACGGGGAGGAGATGTTACCGCACCCCCCATCATATAAATCCCTGATGGTTGATTTTATTAATATTTCGCCTGATGAAGCCTGTTTGGCGAAAACGCTTGCGATTGTTTATCTAAATGTTTTATTCTAGTGCCCAGTTTACCTGTGACCGCTAAAAGAACCTTGTTTTTAAAACTTTGCAAACGTGCAAAAAGGCCGCACTGCAAAAAAAAGAAAAAAAAAAAAAAAAAGATCCGCCTTACTAAGAGCTTCATGAATATTCTTTCTGAATTACACAAGCCTAATCGGAGACCCACACCCCCGGCACAACCGCTAAGTTAGCGGCTCTGGAACCCACCACCAACCCCCCTGGAAACCCACACCCCCCCCGGACCAGGGACCCGGCAGGAGATCACTTTGTGTTAAGGCAGAAGCAAAAGAACCAGCATCATTTATACTAATATACTGCTGTAAAGTTTAGATTTAAAGGACGCAATTTACTCAAAAAAGGTAGAAGTGTGGTTGTTTTTTTGTATAAAGAGGACATTTGTGGCGTGGACCCCAACAGTTGCCCTTTAAAGGAATTTGTATACCATACTACTGCCAAATTATTTTGGTTGATGCATCATACAATCAATCTAATTAATACATTCATGTAAATAGCATTCTGTGGCTTGATGTTTTTGGTGTTGGGCGTTGGCGCAATACTTTTCACCACCAAAATCTAGTAAAAAACTACTCTTTGTTTTGCACAACAGGCCCCCTGGACTTTTCTATGTTCTTTTCCTTTCCTGTGATGGCAAACCGCCTCAGTAACTCCCTATGAGGCAGCATTGGGAGAAAGGGATTTCTCACTCACCTTGCAGTTCCGAGTAACGCACTGCCAACCATTTCAGCTACAACACAAACAAGTCAAACCCTATACCTAACAGAAGAGTTTCATCAGACTGGCTATCTAAAGAAATAGGGAAGATCGTTAAGATATTTTTATGTCATTTGAGGTTGCGGTGTGAATCACACATCTGTCAATCCAGGTCCACCCATCCTAGCACATATCCTCATTTCCTGCCCTAATTGTATTGATTCAGCGAGGCCAAAAAACAAAAACCCCACACCAACACACCAATTTATTTATATATTACTGGGGCACAAAATCCTTCCTTTTCCTGACTTTTACTTCCACGTGGCCACTGGGGAAATTTCCTTTTTTTTCCCCTGGCTCAACTCTAACTTTAATTATGTATCATCCCAGTTAACCTTGTAACATTTATTTCCTTGTTTTTTTAGACACTCATCCACAACCACACTTTTTTATTAACTGCAGCCAATCCATAATGTGGCGATGTTCGAGCTAACGTGTGTGGGGTGATAATGAATGGCCATAATGAGTGGGCCATATGAGTGCGCCATATGATGGGTGGATAATGAAGTGGGTGATAATGATGTCCATAATGAGTGGCCATAATGAGTTGGCATAATGAGTGGGTGATAATGAGTGGGTCGTAATGAGTGGGCCGAATAAAGTTGGGCCAAAGGTGGGTGATAATGAGTGGGGCCATAATGAGTGTGGTGATAATGAGTGGGCCCTAATGGTGGGGCCATAATGTTGGTAGGTAAGACACTGGGATAGAAGTCAATCGAATTTGAATGGACTTAAATGTTCTAACTGGACCCCTCGGGCCGATGTACCATTGTAACTCAATGTACATTCCTCTAATTATTTTAATTCTGATTTTCTAGGTCAAGGAATTTGAACCTTCCACTTTAATTTCAAACCATGGTGTGACACTGTGATTCTTGTGTTAAAACCCCCGTCCATGTCAGCCAAATTAATGGAACACATAAAGCAACAGTAACGCTGGCCTATTGATCACATTGTGGAGCGGAGGGTACATTTCCGCCCCACCCCTCAGTTTAAAGAAATGGACTCACCATAATGGAAATTGCAAAGTGTTGGTTACAGTGATTCCTGTTCCACAACTGGACTGAAATTGATTTTATGTTGGAGACAAGAGACGTCTGTATCGTTGGAAGGGTGCGGCCACGCCATTTCTTGTGTCTGGGGCCTGGATCATTACAGATGCGTCCGTGCAAGAGGGAGAGTCAGACCCGTAATTATTATTAGTTTATTTATATATTATCTTCTATTATTATTATTTATGATATTTTATTATTTATATTATTATTCATCTTTTTCATTATATTTATTTATGATTATTACTTACCTATCTATTCTAATCTTATTTTAGTTTTATTCATTATAGGTTATTATTTTTTATTTCTTATAGTACTTATTGTTACTTATTAGTATCTTGTCATTCCTTATTATCCTCCTTATTCTTCATTAATTATTATTTCATTATTATTAATTATATTGTTTATTATTGTTCTTATTGTTATTATTATCTTATTTTCCTTATTTACTTATTATTCTATTATGCTTATTTATTATTATACTTGATCTTATATTATTTATTTCTATTATTATCATTATTATTATTATTATGTTTATTATTTATATATTATATTCTTATCATTATTTATTATTTTAATTATTATTATCTTATTATTATTCATTATTTATATATTTATCTATTATTTATTATTATATTATATTATTTATTATCATTATTATTCTATTATTACTATATTTATTTTATTATTATCTTATATATTAATTATTATTTTTATCATTATTATATTTCATTTATATCATATTATCATTATTTCATTATGATATAGTTCTTATTTATTATTATTATTATTATTATTATTATTATTATATTGTCAGTATTAATTAGTTAATAAATTATTATCATTATTTTTATCAATTTTTCATTCTCATTATTATTATGATTTATTATTATTTATATTATTATTATCATTATTATCAATTTATTATCATTATTTTTTATTCTCATTATATTATTATCATTATTATCATAATATTAGTTATATCATCATTAATTATATATCATTATTATGTATTATTTTATTATTATATTATATTATTATTCATCTTTTTATTATTATTATTATGGAATTTATAAAAAAAAAAATAAGCGTCCACACTCCGTGGCGCTTTAGCAATTACATAGTCATACATACATACAGGTATACATGTTTATATAAAGTCATACATATTCGATACACAGGTAATACATAAGATAAGTACATAGAGTGATGAGTTTCTCATTACAGCAATACCGTGATCAATAGGATAGAGGACCCGCCCAATGGCTTACTCAGCAGAGATTTGGGGGAGACATAGGTATGGGAATCGGTAAGCGTAAAGATTGGCATGGAAGTGTGAAGGCGGGTTGATCAATTTGGGTATAAGATGGGTAATGTCTAGACCATGTTATATGGTGCCTGGAGAGGTTTGGTTTTAAGGTTACTTTGAAGTGTAAGGGACGGTGAGTAGACTACGACTGGGAGGGAGTTCAGAGCAGAAGAGGGCGGCAGCGATTAAAGTCCCTGAATGGGGCATGGGAAGAGGTTGCAAGGGACTACCCCCTACTCAAGGGTACTTTAGGTAATATTACTGGGTATTGTAATTTCTTACCCTCGGTGCTTTTAATAGGAACAAAAGTGACGGGTGGGTTTATGAAGGTTCGTTTTGCCCTTTTTAAATAACAGTATCCTATGAGTAACAATGCTACCTCAATCAATGTAAACCCTCTATTCTAAGTTATATACCAATGATGGTAACACTTATATTACTTACATATTAGCCTTACATACTTACTACCCCTAATAAACCCAACCACTGATTTTTATTATACCCCCCAAAAAATCATTACACAGAAATACCTGCACTAGAATTCCAGAAACTGCAATTCGTTATCTCACCATAGAGGGCGGATGAACTGAGAACCCATTGGTCTTTAACCCTTGAGTGCACTATATTCCTTTTGAATTTAGCAATGTTTGCTCAGGTACATGGAATCCTTCAGATTTCTTCAATATTTTTGCAGTTTGTGCGGGAATGTATTTATTAAAAGGCAAGCTTGTTGGTGGATTTTTTTTTGTATTGCGTCTTGTGGTGGGTAATGTGTTAAATAAAACAAAACGCCAAGTGTATTATAACAAGTAATATTAATAAATCAATTCTCACCCCATTATCTTGGCATTTTACTTATGAACCCTTCTTCATTTCCATGGTGTTACGTGAAATTTATAATTGCTTTCTCCCACTAAACTGTATTTAACCCCCTTTATTTCCTTCCATCTATCCACGCTCACCATTTACTCAGCGGATTTCAGGTGAGGCCAAGTAACCAGTACAGGGTCCCGGTATCCCAGAGAGGGGTGAGGCGGGTTAATCATTTGCCATTGGCAGGACTTGGCATTGAGGTAAGTAGGTAAGTAGGTAAGTGACCCACCTTTAACACCTTTCAATAAATCGAGCTGGTTTAACTGGTGTAGACAACAATGGAGACTTTCTTCTCTGGCTCTCAGTCTGGCCCCTCCCTTTCTCCTTCAAAAGGATATCAAATCTAAATATTCTGAGGTGGAGGGCGGGGGGACTTCACTCCCTCGGTCTGCAGCTCCTGACTTGCACCTGCCCCCCAGGGGTATCACACTGAGTCAGTAGGAAATCTGGAGGCTCAAGGGAGGGAGGGAGGGACATTGGGATTTTGGGAGGGTAACAAACAGATAAATCCCCTGCCCAGGAGAACAAAACCCAGGAAAACTTCCCAAACAATTCACTCTGGAGCTACTCTCTGACAGTCAGAGGACAGGTGGCAGCTCCTTTTGTCTCCTCCATGTAGAGGGGCTGACAGGCCGGAATGGGATGACAGAAAGTGGCGGCCAAATCTGCAGATAAAGGGCACGGACAAGCTATGTCCAGGTGAAATCCATGAAACACAAGAGAACAGGCCACCTGGTACACACTGACCGGTTCAACACTAATAGGACGCAGGTTACTAGGGACTGGACTAACTGGATACCCTGAGGCACAGGGCAGGAGAATAATTGTAGGGCAAAGGACCCAACACTGATTTAATTTAAAATTCAAATCCCTGGACTAACTGGCACCTAGACACGAACACCTGCAGAGTTCCTTGTAAAGAGGCACAGGATGAAGCTGTATTGGCAGGTCGCATACACAGCATGACCCTGATGTGAACAGGTGGGACTCCGCTGTTTAAATAACCATCACTGGGAACCTTGCCAATCAGTGTACCAGGTGTTCACGGCATGGGTCCACTGGGGGGGCAGAGGTGGTTCCAAACATTGGTGGTGCCATCAGGCCCCACCTGACCCCCACCCAGTACAGAGGGGCTCTTCTTGGACATGACTACTTCCGACACCTAATACTAGGGGTCTCTTGGTGTTTACCCCAAAAAACGAACATTCAGCGGAAAGCCCCCTATCCCTTGCACCCCACATCTTGTGCACCCCCCAATCGGGAATATAACTGAGACTCAGCGCTGGTCTTCCACATCCTTCCTCAGCCTGGGCCAATCGTCTTCATAAATTGGGTTGAGTCAAGTTTGGGAATTCAACCCTTGGGGACCCCCTATATAACGCGTTTAGAGCTGGAACCTTATCATTGGTAATTTGTGTTCAGTGTGGGTTAGAAACAACAAGGAGCTGAGTAGATAATTTCATTCCGTGGGACACTTCGCAATGCAAAGTTTCTTACGGTTCACTTGTAACTGTTTTGGAAAATCTCACGACAAAACTGGTTAACTAATTCCATTATAATTATTAATTATTGCCAATCAGTCTGTATTTAAAGGGACGCTATAAGATTTTCTGTACAATTAGGTAAGTGTCCCCCCTGGAAGGTGGGAATTCATTCTCACTCTCTGTGAATAATAGAAAACGGATTTTAGTATACTTACAATTACCATTCTAGGTCCCTTTAATGTAATGGTCCTTAGCACTGCGGCATATAGTTTCAACGTCTATGGGTCTTAACGGGAAAGGTGTCATCCTTTTGTAATTATCGATATGCTTATGCCTTGCACTGTACCACCTTCCCCTCCACATTCCCCTTTAAATACGTATAACTAGAATAATACATAGCACGGGCTGTGCTGAAGACCCTCATTATCCTCCCCCTGCGCACATGTACTTATATTATACCATTAATAACTTATTAAGGGGATATTGTGAAGCTGCTTGTATAAAATGTTATATAATCAATGTACAACTAAAGTGTACATTAATAAGAATTGAAATCCGATCCTCAAACGCTACCATCTTTAATATTGACGCTGGTTTCTGATATCTCAGGTACCATGTATTTCAGTTACTTGTAGGCTGTGTCTCAGATTGCAGGTATGAAATCAGGTGTTTTAACATGTACATATATGATAGTTGCAGATTGATTAGAAGATTTATCAATTTAAGTACTTTAGTCGATATGTCACCCGGAGCACCAATTATTAAACGTCATTAGCCGATCTCGAATGATTGCAATATGACGCAATTAAACAGCATTCATTCTAACACAGCGCCCCTGCGATGTCCACTGTAATGACTTGCCAACGGTTTTGTATGTAATGCAGGTAATGGTTAAGTGCCGATATGTTAAGTATTTAGGGGTTGCTTGAACATGCCGGACAAATACTCTTTTAGAATAATTGCTTTGCATGTTTTTTTGGTGTGGCGCCACCATCAATACATACACGTATAAAAAAAAAAACCTGTTTGTTAACGTTTTACACGTAAGTTACACGGTGAAGTCTACAATGCGAAAAAGGCTGGTTAGATTTGCATTAGAATCTGATGCGGTGCATTGAATTTCAATGTTGCCAATCAGTCTGCATTTAATGGTAATTCGCACTGAGTTTCTCCGCCTGTAGTTTCATATGTGTTTCGAGCCTTAAAGTAAGGTGTCAAATCAATTATAGTGCATGTGTAGGCATGTTATACAGGAGCACCTATTTTATTTATATGTGGCTCAGCCATAGACACACCCGATGGGCTATACTAGGTTGCCATCTTTTTCCTTTAGCTGTGTACATATTTTATTATTTGTTCAGGTATAAAGGTAAGGTTGTAACCCTAGCTATTACCAACCGAAATGAATGTCGGTTTAAACTGTTTAATTCATTTTCTATGAAACTACTCGCCTGAGATAACGTTTTGTGGCAGGGCTCCACCCTGTTCGATGTGTCAGTCCTGTGATGGTAGACAGTACACACATTGGTACATTGTCGAGTTTCTCTCTCCTCCACATAAATTGGTGATGGACATGATAGTGTAGACATACAACACTTGGTACATTGACCAGTTTTTCTCTCTCTCCTAGCATAACAATGGTGATGGAGATGATGGGTAGACATACACACATTGGTACATGACCATTTTCTTGTCTCTCTCCCTCAGCAATACATTTGTGATGGAGATGATGGGTAGACAGTACAACACATTGTACATTGACTAGTTTCTCTCTCCTCCTCCACATACCATGGCGATTGGAGATGATTGGGTATACAAGTACACACATTGTTAAATTGACCAGCTTCCTCTCTCCTCCAGCAATACAAGATGATAGATGATGGGTAACAGTTAAACACATTGGTAACATTGACTGTTCTCTCTTCTCTCTCCTCCGCAAATACATATGATGAATGGAGATGATGGTGACAGTACACACATTGGTACATTGACTAGTTTTCTCTCCTCCTCCAGCAATACAATGAAGATGGAGATGATGGTAGACAGTACACACATTGTTGACATTGACCAGTTTCTCTCTCCTCCAGCAATACAATATGATGGAGGATGATGGGTAACACGTACACACTTGGTACATTGACCAGTTTCACTCTCCTCCGCAAGCATACAATGATGATGGAGATGATGGGTAGACATAACACACATTGGTACATTGACTAGTTTCCTCTCTCCTCCACCAATACAATGGTGATTGAATGATGGTAAGACAGTACACACATTGGGACATGACCAGTTCCCCACTCATTATCGCCCACTCATTATCGCCCACTCATTATCGCCCACTTATTATCACCCACTCATTATCGCCCACTCATTATTGCCCACTCATTATGAGTGGGCCAATAATGAGTGTGCGGCTGATAATGAGTGGTATTAGTGCATAATGAGGTGGGCGATATGGAGTGGGTGAAATGAGTGGCGATTGACTTGGTGATAATGAGTGTGGATAATTGAGTGGCATAATTTTTGGTGGGTGATAATGAGTGGGGTGATAATGAAGTGGGTGCATAATGAGTGGCCATAATGTTGGCGGTTCGATAAGGTGGTGATATGGTGGTGCTAATGAAATGGCCATAATGAGTTGGGGCCATATGAGTGGCGCATAATGACTGGGTGGATAAGGAAGCGGGCCTGAATAGTGATGTCGCAGTAAAATGAGTAAGTGGGGGTCTCCATAAATGAGTGGTGTGCGTTCGATAGAGTAGATGGGGGGCATAGAGTGTGCATAATGAGTGGGCGTATGGGGTAATGAGTGGGTGAAAGTGGCCATAATGAAGTGGGTGAATAATGAGTGGGGCCATAATGAGTGGGTAGATAATGAGTGGGCCCTAATGTGGGCCATAATTTGGTAGGTAAGAAACACTGGGATAGAAGTCCAATCGAATTTGAAATGGACTTAAATGTTCTACACTGGACCCCTCGGGCCGATGTACCATTGTAACTCAATGTGACTTCCTCTAATTATTTTAATTCTGATTTTTCTAAGGTCAAGCGAATTAATGAACCTTCCACTTTAATTTCAAACCAGTGGTGCTGACACTGTGGATTCTTTGTGTAAAACCCCGTCCATTGTCAGCAAATTAATGGCATACACATAAGTCAACAGTAACCTGGCCTATTGGATCACAATTGTGGAGCGTGAGGGTTACATTTCCGCCCCAACCCCTCATTGTAAAGAAAAGACTCACCATAATTGGGAAATTGCAAAGTGTGGTTACAGTGATTCCTGTTCCACAACTGGACTGAAATTGATTTTTATGTTGGAGACAAGAGACGTCTGTATCGTTGGGAAAGGGTCGGCCACGCCATTTCTTGTGTCTGGGCCTGGATCATTACAGATGCGTCGTGCAGATGAGGGGAGTCGACCCGTAATTATTATTAGTTATTCATATATTATTTCTAATTATTATATATGATATTTTATTATTTAGTTTATTATTATCTTGTTTCATTATATTTTATTATTATTATTACTACTATTATTCTAATTTATTATATTCTCTTTCATTATTAGTTATTATTCTTTATTATCTTATATTTCTTATTTTACTTTTATGTATCTTGTTCATTCCTATATTTATCCTCCTTATTCTTTTAATTATTTATTTTTATTATTAATTATATTGTTTATTATTGTTCTTATTGTTTATTATTAGCTTATTGCTTTTATTCTATTATTCGAATTGCTTATTTATTATTATATTGATCCTTATATTATTTATTTATTTATCATTATCATTATTATTAGTATTATTATTTATACATTATCTATTACATTATTTATTATTAGTTATTATTATAACATTATTATTATTATTATCTTATATATTAGTCTTATTATTATATTATTATATTATATTATTATTATCATTATTATTCATTATTACATGATATTTATTTATTATTATCTTATCATTATTATTATTAATTTATCATTATTATTATCATTTATTATCATATTATCATTATTTCTTATTATAATTACTTATTTATTATATTATTATTATTATTATTATTATTAATTATTGTCAGTATTATTATTAATAAATTATTATCATTTATTTTTATCATATTTTTTCATTTCATTATTATTATATTTATTATTATTTGATATTATTATTACATTATGTATCATTTATTATCATTATTTTTTAGTTCTCATTATGATTATTATCATTATTATCATATATATTATATCATCATTATTATATATCATTATTATATTATTTATTATTATATTATATTATTATTTTCTTTTTATTATTATTATTATGGATTTATATAGCGCCAACATCTTCCGTGGCGCTTTACAATTACATAGTCATACATTACAACAGGTAATACATTTTATATAAAGTCATACATATTCATACACAGGTAATACATAAATAAGTACATAGAGTGTGAGTTTTCTTACAGCAATACCGTGATACAATAGGAGAGGGACCTGCGCCAAAAGCTTACTCGAAGAGATGTGGGTGGAGACATAGGTGATGGGAATCGGTAGCTGTAATAGTTGGCATGTGGAGTGTGAAGGCGGGTTGGATCATATTGGGTATAAGATGGGTAATGTCTAGACCAGGTTATATGGTGCCTGGAGAGGGGTTTAAGGTTACATTGAAGGTGTAAGGGACGGTGAGTAGACGACGACGGGAGGGAGTTCCAGAGCAGAGGGGCGCACGAGTAAAGTCCTGAATGGGGCATGGAAGAGGTCAAGGGACGTACCCCTTACTTCAAGGTAACTTTAGGTAAATATTACTGGGTATTAGTTTTCTTACCCTGGTGCTTTTAATAGGAACAAAAGTGAGGTGTGGTTTAGAAGGTTCTTGCCCTTTAAATAACAGTATCCTTAATGAGTACAAATGCTCCTCATCAATGTACCCTTCTATTCTAAGTTATATACACAATGATGGTAACATGTTATATTACTACATTATTAGCCTTATACTTACTACCCCTAATAAACCCAACCACTAGATTTTTATTATAACCCCCAAAAATCATTAACAGAAATACCTGCACTAGAATTCCAGAAACTGCAATTCGTTATCTCACCATGAGAGGCGGATGACTAGAACCCAGTTGGTCTGTTAACCCTTTGAGTGCATATTTCCTTTGAATGTTAGCAATGTTTGCTCAGTCTGGATCCTTCAGATTTCTTCAATATTTTTGCAGTTTGTGCGGGGAATGTAATTTATTAGAAAGCAATGCTTGTTGGTGATTTTTTTTTGTATTGCGTTGTGGGGTTAATGTGTTAAATAAAACAAAACCCAAGTGTATTATAAAAAGTAATATTAATAAATCAATTCTCACCCCATTATTTGGCATTTTACTTATGAACCCTTTCATTTCCATGGTGTTACGTAAATTTATAATGCTTTCCCACTAAACTGTATTTAACCCCTTTGATTTCCACATCTATCCAGCTCACCATTTACTCAGCGGATTTCAGGTGAGGCAAGTACCAGGACAGGGTCCCGGTATCCCAGAGAGGGGTGAGCGGGTTATCATTTTGCCATTGGCAGGACTTGGCATTGAGGTAAGTAGGTAAGTAGGTAATTGACCCCCTTTAACACTTTCAATAAATCAGCTGGTTAACTGGTGTAGAACAACAATGGAACATTTCTTCTCTGGCTCTCAGTCTGGTCCCCTCCCTTTCTCCTTCAATAAAGGATGATAAACTAAATATTCTGAGGTGGAGGGCGGGGGGACTTCACTCCCTGTCTGCAGCTCCTGACTTGCACCTGCCCCCAGGGGGTATCACACGAGTACAGTAGGAAATGCTGGAGGCTCAGAGGGAGGGAGGGAGGGACATTGATTTTGGGAGGGTAACAAACAGATAAATCCTGCCCAGGAGAACAAAACGGAAAAACTGTCCCAAAACAATTCACTCTGGAGCTACATCTCTGACAGTCAGAGGCACAGGTGGGAGCTCCTTTGTCTCCCCATGTAGAGGGGCTGAACAGGCTGAATGGGATGGACAGAAGTGGCCCAAATCTGCAGATAAAGGGCACAGGACAAGCTAATGTCCAGGTGAAATCCAAAACAAAGAGAACAGGCCACCTGGGACAACCTGACCGGTCAACACTAAGGGATGCAGGTTACTATGGGACTGGACTAACTGGATACCTGAGGCACAGGGCAGGAGAATAAATTGAGGCAAAGGACACCAACACTGAATTAAATCAAATCCCTGGACTAACTGGGCACCTAGACAGACACCTCAGAGTTACCTGTGTAAAGAGGCACAGGATGAAGCTGATTGACAGGTCGCAACCAGGCATGTGACCCTGATGGAACGTGGGACTCGCTGTTTAAACCATCACTGGGAACCTTGCCAATCAGTGTACCAGGTGTCACGGCAGGGTCCACTGGGGGGGCAGAGGGGGTTCCAAACAGTTGGGGGTGCCAATCAGGGGCCCCACTGACCCCCACCCAGTAAGAGGGCTCTTCTCTGGACATGACTACTCACTACCTAATACTAGGGGTCTCTCGTGTGTACCCCAAAAACGACATTCAGCGGAAAGCCCCCATATCCCCTTGCACCCCCATCTTGTTCACCCCCCAATCGGGAATATGAACTGAAGACTCAGCGCTGGTCTTCCACATCTTCCTCACCTGGGCATCGTCTTCATAAAATTGGGTGAGTAGTTGGGAATCAACCCTTGGGGACCCCCTATATAAACGCGTTTAGAGCTGGAACCTTATCATTGGGTAATTGTGTTCAGTGGGGTTAGAAACACAAGGAGCTGATGTAGATTATGTTCATTCCGTGGGACACTTCGCAATGCAAAGTTTTCTAACGGTTCACTTGTAACGTGTTTGAAATCTGCACGACAACAAACTGGTTAATAATTCCATTATAAGTTATAATTATTGCCAATCAGTCTGTATTAAGGGACGCTATAAGATTTTCTGTACATTACGGTAAGTGTCCCCCCTGGAAGGTGGGAATTACATTCTCATCTCTCTGTGAATAATAGAAACGGATTTTAGATACTTACAATTACCAGTCTAGTGTCCCATTTAATGTAATGGTCCTTAGCAACTGCGGCAGTATTTTCACGTCTATGGGTCTTAAGGGAAAGGTGTCAATCCTTGTTGTAATTATCATATGTCATGCACTTGCACAGTGTACCACCTTCCCTCCATCATTCCCCTTTAAATACGTATACTTAGAATAATACATAGCACGGGGCTGTGCTGAGACCTCATTATCCTCCCCCTGCAGCCATGTACTTATATATATACCATTATAACTATTAAGGGGAATATTGTGAAGCTGCATTGTAATAAAATGTTAATATAATCAATGTACATAAAGTTACATTATATAGAATTGAAATCGTATCCTCAAACGCTACCTCTTTAATATTGACGCTGGTTTCTGATATATCAGGTACTGTATGTTCAGTTACTTGTAGGCATGTGTCTCAGATTGCAGGTATGAAATCAGGTGTTTACATGTACATATATGATAGTTTGCAGATTGAATTAGAAAGATTTATCAATTTAAGTACTTTAGTCAGATATGTCACCCGGGCACCAATTATTAAACGTTTAGCCGACTCGAATGATTGCAAAGTGACTGCAATTAAACAGCATTCATTCTAACACAGCCCCTGCGTTCCACTGTAATATGTCACGTGTTTGTATGTAAGGCAGGTATATGGTTAAGTGCAGATATGTTAAGTAGTTAGGGGTTGCTTGAAACATGCCGGACATACTCTTTTAGAAATTGCTTTGCATGTTTTGGTTGCGCCACCATCAACATACAGTATAACCTGTTTGTTACGTTATTAACGTGTTACACGTGTGAAGTCTACAATGCAAAAAGGCTGGTTAGAATTTGCATTAGAAGTCTGATGCAGGCTGCATTGATTTCAATGTTGCCAATCAGTCTGGCATTAATGTAATCGCACTTAGTTCTGCCGCCTGTAGATTTCATATGTGTTTCGAGCCTTAAAGTAAAGGTGTCAAATCTAATTATAGTGCATGTGTAGGCATGTTATACAGGACATGTATTTTATTTATATGTGCTACAGCCATAGACACACGCCGATGGCTATTACTAGGTTGCCATCTTTTCCTTTAAGTCTGTGTACATATTTATATTTGTTCAGGTATAAAGGTAAAGTTGTAACCCTAGCTATTACCAACCAAATGAACTTCGTTTAACTGTTTATTCATTTATAGAAAATAACTCCTGAGAATAACGTTTTGTGCAGGGCTCCACCCTGTGTCGATGTGTCAGTCTGTGATGGTAGACAGTACACACATTGGTACTTGTCAGTTTCTCTCTCCTCCACATAAATGTGATGGACATGATGGGTAGACATACACACATTGGTACATTGACCAGTTTTTCTCTCCCCAGCATACAATGGTGTGGGATGATGGGTAGACATACACACATTGTACATGACCTTTTCTCTCTCCCAGCAATACAATTGATGGAGATGATGGGTAGACAGTACACACATGTTGTACATTGACTAGTTTCTCTCTCCTCCTCAATACATGGCGATGAGATGATGGTAACAAGTACGACACATTGTAAATTGACAGCTTCTCTCTCCTCCAGCAATACAAGGATGATAGATGATGTAGACAGTTAAACACATTGGTACATTGACAGTTTCTCTCTCCTCCAGCAATACATATGATGATGGAGATGATGGGTAGACAGTACACACATTGGTACATTGACTAGTTTTCTCTCTCCTCCAGCAATACATGAGATGGAGATGATGGGTAGACAGTACACACATTGTGGACATTGACCAGTTTTCTCTCTCCTCCAGCAAATACAATGATGATGGAGATGATGGGTAACATGTACACACATTGGTATCATTGACCAGTTTCACTCCATCCTCCGCAGATACAATGATGATGGAGATGATGGGTAGACATACACACATGGTACATTGACTAGTTTCCCTCTCTCCTCCACGATACAATGGTGATGGATGATGGTAAGACAGTACACCACATTGGGACATGACCAGTTCATTATCACCCACTCATTATCGCCCACTCATTATTGCCCACTCATTATCACCCACTCATTATCGCCCACTGAAAACGATCAGGAAAGTGATTGGGCCTCGTAGTTGTCTGAAACACTGTGGGACGTGGGATCTTCTTGGGTTGCTCCTCACTCTGTCAGTGAATTAGACTGAGCATGTCTGAACCAGTGACTTAGGGAAGAGGCAGAGTTTTAGAGTTTTAGGTGACAGACTTGGCTTCACACAGTTATATCTCTGGTAAGGAGTCATTTAAAAAGCCAGGATACATGTGTTTACTATGTTTAGCATACATGTTAAAGAGGGTCATACATAGAGATGTCCGGACTTCGCAAAATCCGGTCCGCTCGAGGAATCCGCGGATTTTTGTTTTTTTTCGAAACCATTAAAATCTGTTAAAATACATCAGACTTTCTCTCTCCTTAGAGGCTCCATCACTGATGATAAACACTGGTTATAAGGATATAATGAACAGGATGAATTGTAAAATGTAAACAGACAATCGTATAACTTCTAGCCATGTTGGGTTTTCTGTCTGCATGATGTGACCCTTTCCATGTTTCTATCTATCATCTATCTATCTATCTATCTATCTATCTATCTATCTATCTATCTATCTATCTATCTATCTATCTATCTATCTATCATCTATCTATCTATCATCTATCTAATCCATCTATCTATCTATCGATCTATCTATCTATCTATCTATCTATCTATCTATCATCCATCTCTCTATCTATCTATCTATCTATCTATATATCATCTATCGATCTATCTATCATATATCGATCTATCTATCTATCTATCTATCTATCTATCGATTTATCTATCATCTATCTATCTATCCATCTATCTATCTATCATATATCGATCTATCTATCTATCTATCTGTCTATCATCTATCTATCTATTCATCTATCCATCTATCTATCTATCTATCTATCATCTATCTATCTATCTACCATCTATCTATCTATCTACCATCTATCCATCTATCTATCTATCTATCTATCTATCTATCATCTATCGATCTATCTATCTATCTATCATCCATCTCTCTATCTATCTATCTATCTATCTATCTATATATCATCTATCGATCTATCTATCATATATCGATCTATCTATCTATCGATTTATCTATCATCTATCTATCTATCCATCTATCTATCTATCATATATCGATCTATCGATCTATCGATCTATCTATCTATCTATCTATCTATCTATCTATCTATCTATCTATCTGTCTATCATCTATCTATCTATTCATCTATCCATCTATCTATCTATCTATCTATCTATCTATCATCTATCTATCTATCTACCATCTATCTATCTATCTACCATCTATCCATCTATCTATCTATCGATCTATCTATCTATCTATCTATCTATCATCTATCTATCTACCATCTATCCATCTATCTATCTATCTATCTATCTATCTATCTATCCATCTATCTACCATCTATCCATCTATCTATCTATCTATCTATCTATCTATCATCTATCGATCTATCATCTATCTATCTATCTATCTATCTATCTATCTATCTATCTATCTATCTATCGATCTATCTATCTATCTATCTATCTATCTATCTATCTATCTATCTATCTATCATCTATCTATCTATCTACCATCTATCCATCTATCTATCTATCTATCTATCCATCTATCTACCATCTATCTATCTATCTATCTATCTATCTATCATCTATCGATCTATCTATCATCTATCTATCTATCTATCTATCTATCTATCTATCGATCTATCTACCATATCGATCTATCTATCTATCGATTTATCTATCATCTATCTATCTACCATCTATCTATCTATCTACCATCTATCCATCTATCTATCTATCTATCTATCGATCTATCTATCTGCAATCCAGCTGGGACATCACAAGCACTATTGCTCTGCCCCCTCTACTACAAGCCTGAAACTATTTTTTCTTTCTCTAGGTTGGTCATAGGCAGAGGAAAGTGCAGATGCGGATTTCAAGCCTGTAACACGATTCAGAAAAAAATATCGATTTGGTGCGTGGGGCTTATAACACGTGCCTGACACAGAGACACAGAGACAGTGGAGCATAGGAAGAGACACTTTAATAATAATAAATTGTCAATTTTTTTACTTTATCTTCAGTTCCACGGACAAGGTGACAAAATCTTATCTAAAATGTTTCCTAATTCAGATAATGAATGTCTATGGCGACAGGGTCTCTAACTGAATATGTCAACTAAATGAATACCGAAATACATTGTACCCCATAATAATATGGAGTATGGGATAAGGGTGGGTCTGGGATGATGTGTTTTCAGTCCACTAACACATAAATTAAAAAAAGCAATTATATTTCTAAATCATTCCACTAAATGGCATTAAACTAAATGTAATACCCTGAAGAACCGGGTAAGATAACTGGACACACCTCCTCCTGACCTCAGTAACATGGTCCACTGACTAATATAGGCTGTAACAAGATTGGCTAGAGGCTTCTAGTGGGCGTGACCTACTTCAACAGTAGCTTAGGACTGAGCATGTGCAAAGAACATAATAGTCAGCGACCACTCCATGCAATGCTGGAATGCTGGGAAATAACACACAAACACCATGTTAGAAAGGTAAATTTCCCAGCACCCAAATCAAAATGAGAGATGAGACCCAGATTTCTGCTTTTATATCAAGGTGCTCTAATGTCTGATTCAGTGTGTTTCAGAGGCTTTAGTTGTCCTTTAACTATTAGCGTTAATAAAATGCTCGGTCCTCGTTCTAGTAGTTATTATTATTAGACTTTAATTATCCATTCCAGGTGCAGGATTGATGTCTTAGATTTTGTTTAAAATAAATGACCCAATCAGCACAGAGAGGGGCGTGTCCAGAAAAATCCATAACATAGTTAAATATGAAGATATAGATATACGGCAAATATCCCATAAAGTGTGCCAATGTGTAAGCGCCATGTGTGAATCGGAGTGGGGGTTGTATGCTAGAGGATTCTGGGATTTGTAGGCTGGACAGCCCCAGAGTACAAACTAAAAATGCAGTTGCACAGATTAAAGGGCATGTCCACCCCTCCCACAAAATGTTATATTTCCCTACACCAAAAAAACCCTAACCCTGCAATACAAACCTCCTGAATGAGATACTGAGCCCCACTTCATCTTCCCCTTTAATAATAGTTAGGACCTTCTCTGCCCTGTAAAGCAGGTGGATGCCCTCTAGGTCCTGCCAGTCTCTGCCAATAGAGACCTATAGACACAATAACACTGTGACCATGGGATTTCCATTGTACTGATGGTACCAACAGGGATCAGCCTAATCCTAATAGGAAGAACAGAGAGCTTTACGGCTCGCCCAACCATCACCAGTGCCAACTAACAGCACTTTGTAATGTCCGGGAGAATTACCATAAATATATCCTGTTTACCAGATTAAAATGGCAGTGGATTTAATGTTTTTGTTGTTGGTTTTGAAAAAATCTACCATAATGCACTAAACTTAGATTGTAAGCTCTGTGGGGCAGGGACTACATTGGACATAGACTAAAAAAAAACTGTTCACTAAAAGACTATCTGTATGTGTGTGGTATGGAAGGATTGTGTCCCGCTCTCTTATCAATAGAGATGTTCGAAACTGTTGCGTTTCGTTTTCAAATTTTCGAATTTTTCAGGATTTTCGATAGTTGGAAAGTTCGAGTTTCAATTTTCGAAAATCATCTACTTTTGATTTCGATTATTATCGAATTTTCGATAAAAACCGAAAACTCGGAAAATTCGGGTTTCGTAAATTCCGGGAATTCCGAAAGTTTTGTCTGGACTTCGAAACCCTCGGATTCGATTCAAAACTGGGTTCTTTTAGAGCCCACAGTACATCTGAACCCACAGTACATCTCTACTGTCAATCATGCAGCCATATAATAGTACCTATTATATAAAAACCTCTTATCTCTCACCGGTCAGTGATTTCAACAAATTTTGATCACTAAATGACCAATCATCAAAAAAGTTTGTTTTTTTTAACCCCCAACCCAACACAGGTACACACACCCACTGATTTACTTATCCATTACTGTGGCAGCCATACTGAGTGACTTAAGTAAAAAACTAATTCTGATCAATAATCAAAAAAGGTTGTTTTTTTTAACTTTTAACCTGATCCAGGTACACACACCTACTGACCTACAAAAGTTCGTTTTTTTAAACCCCAACCGGACAGGTACACACACCTACTGATCTACTTATCCATTACTGTGGTAGCCATACTTAAAGGGTAACTAAAGTAAAAAAACACATTTTGATCAATAATTTAAAAAGTTTGTGTTTAACTTCCAACCTGATCCAGTTACACATGCCTACTCACCTACAATTCCATTTTCATGGCAGCCATATTTAAAGGGTAACTATAGTCAAAGAAACAATTTTGACTAAACATCAACAAAGTTTGTTTTTTGTAACCCCAACCTGACACAGGTACACACACCTTTTGATCTACTTGCATTACTGTGGCAGCCATACTTAAAGGGTAACTAAATCAAAAAACAAATGTTGATCAATAATCAAAAAGGGTTTTTTAACCCCCAACATGACACAGGTACACACACACTGATCTACCCTCCATTACTGTTGCAGCCATACTTAAAGGGTAACTAAAACAAATTTTGACCAATCATAAGAAAAGTTTGGGTTTTCTTAACCCATAACCTGACACAGGTACACACACCTACTGACCTAACCTTCCATTACTGTGCCAGCCATACTTAAAGGGTAACTAAAGTAAAAAAAAATATTTTGTATCAATAATCAAAAAAGTTTGTTTTTTTAATTCCCAGTGTGACCCAGGTACACACACCTACTGATCTACTTATCCATTACTGTGGCAGCCATACTTAAAGGGTAACTAAAGTCAAAAAAACTATTTTTTTTAAACCCCAACCCGACACAGGTACACACACCTACTGATCTACTTATCCATTACTGTGGCAGCTATATTTAAAGGGTAACTAAAGTTTAAAAAAAGTCATTTTGATCAATAATCAAAAAAAGTAAATGTTTTAAAACTTTTTTAACTTTCAACCTGAACCAAGATACACACGCCTACACACCTACCCCTCCATTTTCATGGCAGACATATTTATATTATATATATTTATTTAACTCCCAACCTGACTCATTTACACACACCAACTGAGCTACCCATTCATTCATGTGGCAACCTTATTGTAAGGTTAACTATAGTAAAAAAAAACACACTTTGACCAATTCTCAAAAAAGTATTTTATCCCCAAACCTGACCCGAGTACACACACCAACTGACCTACCTTTAATCCATGTGGCAGACATTTTTAAAGGACAAGTAAAAAACAACAATGTCCTCATCATTGGCATTATTGAGTTTTAAAATCTGCAGCACAAACACACACATCCCCTAACAAAATGCGGCCTTTCAAGCCAAATTATACTTAAACTTTCCCTTTCTAGTTATTACTAAAACCTTTACTAATACTATTATAGTAATTATTACTAATATGTTTACCAATACTGTCACTGTTATTAACAATATGTTTACTAATACTATTATAGTTATAATTATTTATAGTTTATCAATACTGTTGTAATTATAACTAATACATTTACTAATACTATTAGTTATTATTACTAAAAGCTTTACTAATACTATTATAGTTATTATTCTTACTAAGATATATATATATCTACTACTATTATATTTATTATTACTAATACATTTACTAATAGTATTATAGGTATTATTACTAATATGTCAACTAATAGTGTTATAGTTATTACAATTACTTTGTTTATTAATTCTATTATTGATATTATTAGTGTTATTAATTAAATTATAGTTATTGTTACTACTAATATGTTTACTACACTATTATAGTTATTACTAATAATTTTACTTATACTATTATACTTAATATAACTATCTATTATTATAGATATTATTACTAATACTTTTACTCATACTATTATAGTTATTGTTCTTACTAACACTTTTACTTATACAGATAGTATTACTAATACATCTACTCATACTTTTATAGTTATTAGTACTACTTTTAATAACATTTTTAGTTATTTTTACTAATACTTTTACTAATTATATTATAGTTATTATTATTAATACTTTTAAAAGCATGTCCACCCCCAAACTAAAATCTTACTAATTAATGGCCCCACAGTACAAAAACAAATCCTTACCTTACATCCCTGCTCCTCGGGGTTCTCCTGCTCTGCCTCGACAAAGTTGAGGAAACAGCTGGGTAGTGATGGCCCAGTTCGCGGATCCGAACCCGAATCCGCGGCAGATTTACATCGTTCGCGAACAGCGGATATCGCAGATTTTCCGGTTTTCCGCCTTCAGAACTTTTCCGAACCGCGTTTTTGAAAATTTTTGAAATTACGAGGATTTCCTCATTCCTGCGCTGTTCTACACTGAAGGCAGCCGCGGCTGTGATTGGCAGCCGCTCTGTAAATCAAAGCCCCTGCTGCCGGTCCGGCCCCCTGCTTGCAGTTCCGGCGGGCAGGGGAGCTGGACCAGAACAGCGCAGGATGGAGGAGGTGTAAGTAGAGACTGGAGGCGCTTTTACACTGATGAATAGAGCGGTTGGGGGTGGGAGGGTATCCCCTGCATGGTGGCAAAAGTTTTATATGAGGGTGGACATGCCCTTAAATAATGCTAACACTATGTTATTATTACTAATAACTGATACTATTAATAGTATATGCTTAACTACACAGCCTTTAATCATACTGTCATAGGAACGCCATAGACGACACACCCAATAATAATGTTTGTACACCTTACATCCTCAGCACCTATAAGTGTATATAACTAATACTTATACTATTATAGTTATTGCTAATACGTTTACTAATACTGTCATGGTTTGTAATAATATGTTTACTAATACTATTATAGTTATTATTACTAATACTTTCACTTATACTTTTATAGTTATTATTACTAATATGTTTAATAATACTATTGTAGTTATTATTACTAATACTTTTATTTAAACTATCATAGTTATTACTAATATGTTTAATAATACTATTATAATTATTATTACTAATACTTTTATTTAAACTATCATAGTTATTATTACTAATATGTTTAATAATACTATTATAGTTATTATTACTAATTATTTTATTTAAACTATTATAGTTATTATTACTAATACGTTTACTATAGAGATGGCCAAACTTTTGAAAGTTCGGTCCGTTTTTGAACTTTCGAACTATATGGAAACTATATGGGTCCGTAAACGGACCCATTAAAGTCATTGGGAGTCAAATAGTTCAAAAAGTTCTAATGAAATACAATTAAAATATCAATGGTAACTTAATGTAAATGGCTGTGGGACCTGGAAAATGGTCTGGGGAACATGTTCCAATATCCAGGACTTTCCAAAACTCGATTTTACTCTCACGTGCGCTACTTTCGAGCTCTCGCGTTCGAACATTCAATAATTATCCCATGAACGACTCGCGTATTCGATAATTAGACTCGCGTATTGGTATAATAGACATTTTACTCACATATATACTACAGTATGTGTATTAATACCAGTAATTCTCAATATTATATAGTATCCTCGTACCAACCAGAACTACAGTATATGTATTAATACCAGTAATTCTCAATATTATATAGTATCCTCGTACCAGGTACTCGGCCTGCGGCCTCGTGCTTTTATATGGTCACGAAACTCTCGGAGACTTCTAATATCCTTATAATTTACAGTTGGGGGTGCATTATCCACTATATAATGTATTGAATCTGTCTACATGGTCAATATCCTCCATTCCTCTTATTAATATAGTTATAATGTATCTAATCTTTCTACAAAGTCAATTTCCTCCATTCCCCTTATTAATATAGTTATAATGTATCTAATCTGTCTACAAAGTCAATTTCCTCCATTCACCTTATTAATATAGTTATAATGTATCTAATCTGTCTACACGGTCAATATCCTCCATTCCTCTTATTAATATAGTTATAATGTATCTAATCTGTCTACACAGTCAATATCCTCCATTCCCCTTATTAATATACATAAAAGAAAACTTTTTTTTTTTTTTTTTAAGGGATGGGGCTAATTATTTTGGTACAGCTAAGAAAGTTTCATTCTCTTCTGCTTACTACAGACGACTGATCTATTGAAGGAAACTGAATCATCTGGGGAAAAGTTCACAATCTTTGTTCCTGGAAATTCTGCAGTGGTGACATTTTGCAATGAGTCCGGCTTGGAGCATCTGGTAATCTCTTCTCATTGCAGGGAATAAAACGGCAATCGGAAAGTATCCCTGGATCAACCAGATCTATATGTATCCATTCCCCTTATTAATATAGTTATAATGTATCTAATCTGTCTACACAGTCAATATCCTCCATTCCCCTTATTAATATAGTTATAATGTATCTAATCTGTCTACATAGTCAATACCCTCCATTCCCCTTATTAATATAGTTATAATGTATCTAATCTGTCTACATAGTCAGTATCCTCCATTCCCCTTATTAATATAGTTATAATGTATCTAATCTGTCTACATAGTCAATATCCTCCATTCCCCTTATTAATATAGTTATAATGTATCTAATCTGTCTACATAGTCAATATCCTCCATTCCCCTTATTAATATAGTTATAATGTATCTAATCTGTCTACATAGTCAATATCCTCCATTCCCCTTATTAATATAGTTATAATGTATCTAATCTGT
>JAACNH010000294.1:260632-272995 GCA_019447015.1 Hymenochirus boettgeri | reverse complement strand
GATACTATATAATATTGAGAATTACTGGTATTAATACAAATACTGTAGTTCTGGTTGGTACGGGGATACTATATAATATTGAGAATTACTGGTATTAATACAAATACTGTAACAGACTGAATAACTGACAGACTGAATAACTGACAGACTGAATAACTGACTGACAGACAGAATAACTGAACAACAGGATAACTGACAGACAAACAGAATAACTAACAAAAATAACAAACAGACTGAATAACAGACAAACAGAATAAAAGACAGACTGAATAACTAGTGACAGACTGAATAACTGACAGAAAGAATGACAGACAGACTGAATAACTGACAGAAAGAATAACAGACAGACAGACTGAATAACTGACTGACAGAATAACAGACAGACAGACTGAATAACTGACAGACAGAATAACAGACAGACAGAATAACAAGACAGACTGACAGACAAAATAACTGACAGACAGACAGAATAACTAAACAACAGAATAAATGACAGCCAGACAGAATATCCGACAGGCAGACAGACTGAATAAGTGAACGACAGAATAACTGACAGACAGACTGAATAACTGGTCGACAGACAGAATATCTGACAGACAGAATAACTGACCTACAGACAGAATAACTGAATGACAGACTGAATAACTGGTCGACAGACAGAATAACTGACAGACAGGACTGAATAACTGACAGACAGAATAACTGACAGAATGATTAACTTTCAGACAGACAGAATAACTGACAAACAGAATAACTGACAGACAGTCTTAAAAACTGACAGGTGGATAGAAGAACTGATAGGCAGACTGAAAAACCAACTGAGACACAGAATTACTGACAGAGAGACTGAATAACTGAACGACAGAATAACTGACAGATGAAATAACTGACAGATAGACAGAATAACTGACAGATTGAATAACTGACTGAGAGAAAGATTACCTGACAGAATAACTGACAGAGACTAAATAACTGACAAACAGACTGAATAACTGACAGACTGAATAACTGGTCGACAGACAGAATAACTGACAGACAGCATATCTGACAGACAGAATAACTGACCTACAGACAGAATAACTGACAGACAGAATAACTGACAGAAAGAATAACTAACAGACAGAATAACTGACCGAATAACTGTCAGACAGAATAACTGACTGACAGTTTGGGTGATAAATTTAATAATATTTGGGGTACCATAGGAAGATATCCAGTTACACATTTGTGGGTGATTATTATAATGATATTTGGGGTACAGTAGGAAGATATCCAGTTAGACAGTTGGGGTGATTATTTTTATAATATTTGGGGTGCAGTAGGAAGATATCCACCTAGACAGTTGGGGTGATTAATAATATTTGGGGTACAGTAGGAAGAAATCCAGTTAGACAGTTGGGGTGATTATTTTAATAATATTTGGGGTGCATTAGGAAGATATCCAGTTAGACAGTTGGGGTGATTAATATTTGGGGTACAGTAGGAAGATATCCAGTTAGACAGTTGGGGTGATTATTATAATAATATTTGGGGTGCCTCGAAGATATCCAGTTATACAGTCTGGGGGTGATTATGTCATCTATTATCATATTTTTGGGTACACGCTAGGCAAGATATTTTCCAGTTGAACTCGTTGAGGGTTTGAATTAAATAGTTGAGGGTATACATTTTTTGAGGAGATACCTTAGACAGGTTTGGGGTGATCATTTTAAATCATTTATTTGGGTGTATCAGGAGGAAGATATCCCGTTAGACTTGGGTGATGAATTTTTAAGAACTAATTGGGGTACATTAGTAAGATAGTCTCCAGATAAGACGTTGGGGGCGGATTATTTTAATCATAGTTGGGGTACCAGGTATGTTGACGCTACATCCAGTTAGACGTTTGGGTGATACATTAATAATAGTGGGGGTGAGCAATAGGTTTCGCCCTTCACATTCTGCACATGGGCCTATTAAGACGTTTGGGGTTGATTATTTTTTGAATCATATTTGGGGTACAGTAGGAGACGATTATCCAGTTCGATACGTTGGGTGGTGCCAAAAATGTAATTATATTTGGTGTTGCAGTTTCAGAGATATTCGTCCGCCTTAGACGTTGGGTGGTTGTCTATTATTATTCATAATATTTTGGGGTAATATGGATTCTGTAGCTATTTAGGGGTGGTGAATTATTTTAATACATATTTGGTGGGTACCGTAGAAGTATATCCAGTGGGCGAGTAACAGTTGTTGGTCGGTTGATTATATAATAATACATAACTGGGGGGGTGCAGTAGGAAGGAGATGCCAGTTAGACCGTTGGGGTGATTAGTGAGTAATATAATTTGGTGTGCCGTAGAAGATTCCATTTTAGACTGTTGGGGTATTTATTTATAATTATTTGGGGTATCAGTAGGAAGATTATCCTTAGACAGTGGGGGTGTTTGGTTGGGTGTCTAATTATAAATCGATATTTGGGTACATTTAGGAAGATATAGAACCCAAGCTTAGACCAGTTGGGGTGATATTACACTAATATATCTTCTGCTTCGGTACAGTAGAAGACTATCCTACGTTAGACATGTTGGGGCTATTGTATTATATTGACTGATCTGTGGGGTACAACTAAGGAAGATATCCCGTTTAAGACAGTTGGGGTGGATTAAGCTATAATGATATTTGGTGGGACCGTAGGAAGGATATACATTCGACCGTATGGGTGATATTTTAAATAATATTTTTGGGTAGCAGTAGGGAATATCTCAAATTAAGACAGTGGGTGTAGATATCTTACTAATAATAGTTGGGGTGGCGTAGAAAGATATGCCAGTTAGACAGTTGGGTGATATTAATATTAAAATTTTGGTTAAGAGTAGCATGATACTCGCCTTTATAGAACAGTTGAGGGGGGGCACGTGAATTATTTTTACTAAAGAACTTCAATACTATTTTCGGTACAGTTTTGGAAGGTATCCCCCGGAAGACAAATTAGTTTTGTGTCGAAGGTGAGTCACCTTACAACACTATTAAATTCTGATTAGGCGAGCGTGTCAGTAGTAAGAGAGGCCATTAGACAGTAGGGGTATTATTATTCACATAATATTGGGGTACACGTAAGGAAGAATGTCCTAGTTTAAGACCGTTGGGGTGATTAGTATAATGCTTTTTGATGGTGCCGTAGGTTAGATTCGTCTAGTTACGTTTTGGTGGTGTTATTGATGATATTGTGTGTGATTCAGTATGTAGGGTTAGATTCATGTCTAGTTAGTAACAGTTGGGCGTGAACTTATTATAAATATTGGTGGTGCTGTAAGGACTAGAATATCCAGTTGAACACTGTCAGATGACAGCACCTCCCAGTTTGGGGTTGCTTATTCTTATGAAGATTGTGTTATTTTGTGGTGTGACGTTCCGGTCGGTCGTCTCTTTCGCATTTTGCGGGCGTGCGATTCTACTATGATAATATTTGGGGGCGACAGTAGGAAATATATCGCATGAAACCACCTATTGGGAGCTGCTTCTTCTCCTGCTCTTTGTGGGAGCCTTCGGTCTCTGTCTCGTCGCCCTTTTTTGGTGCTTCTACTTTCACCCTATTTCTCCCTGTTTTCGACGAGCACTGCCTGAGGGTGCGTGTCGGAAGCAGCCCCAGTTTTGTGTTAAGCACGACAGTGGGGGGGGTGATTATTATAATGATATTTGGGGGGGCTGGCATGAGGTAGACGTCTAGTTAGACTGTTTGGGGTATAAGTGTTATTATTATAATATTTTGGGGCGAGCAGTAGGAAGTTCCTACCGTAGAACATTTGGGGTGATTATTATAATGATAATTTGGGGGTGCAGTATGTAGATTCTAGTTAACCGATGTGGGTTCTTCTTCTAATGAATATTTGGGGTGCAGTAGGCAGATATAAAAAAATCCCTATTAAAAATACTTTGGGTGATTATTAATCATAGACGATATTTGGGACGTAGGAAAGATGTCCAGTTTTGTCCTTGGGGTGATTATTATATATAATCTATTGGGTCGTGTAGAAAGATATACGTTGACAGTTTGGGTTATTACGATTCTAATGAATGTTTTGGGGGTGGCCTAGCAGGAAGATCGCCATTTATGCGTCTCGCAGTTGGGGTGTTAATATAATGATGTATTTTGTGCGGTGCAGCTGTGAGATCTATCCTTAATCGTTCGTGGGTGGTATTTTTAATGTATGCAGAGTATGTGTGCTCCCTATCGTCATTGAAACACGTGTGATTGACTTGTACCTTTCCAGATCTGCGATAGGCTCTGTACTACGCATGTTCGCGCGATAGAAGGATAGAGTTCGCCTAGCACGTAGGCGGGGGGGGTGGGGGAGTAAATGAAGAGTTTAGGTGTGCAGTAGGAAGATGTCAGTTAGTAAACGTTGGGGGTTGCTGAAGAGTAGTATATGCACATAAATTGGCGGTGTCACTGGGTAAGCGAGAATATCACAGTTTAGTAGCCATTGGGGTGATTATTATATTGATAGAAGCTTATGGGGTGCAGTCGAAGATATCCATGGTAGAGCATTTGTGGTTCAGAAGATTTTTACTCTTTAGATGTAGAACAACAAGATTTTCGTATGGGGTGCAAGTAGGAAAGCATTCAGCTCCAGCTCATCTATGCGAATTATGGATTGGGTGGTGACAAAGTGGAAGGATGTGAGTAGTAGCGAGAATTTGGGGGTGCAGTCAGGAAGAGATATCACCCTGTGTTATGGAGAACCGTTGGGACGTGTTTTATTAAAATGATATTTGGGTTTGCAGTAGGGAAGATTTCCCAGGTTTCAGACCGTTGTTGGGGTTTTATTTTACTTAATGATATTTGGAGTACGTAGGAAATATATCCCGTTAGACAGTTGGGGTGGTTTAATTAAAATGATATGTTGGGGGTGCCAGTAGGAGAAGATCCTATTAGAAACAGTTGGGGTGTTTATTCAACATGAACATTTGGTGCAAGTAAGAAGACTATCAGATTGAGAACATTTGTGTTTATTAATAATGATTATTTTCTGGGGTGCCAGTAAGGAATAGTCCAGTCTAGCCAGTTGTGGTGTTTTCTAAAATGATATTTGAAGTAGTAGAAGAGTATCCATTATACAGGTTGGTGTGTTTATTTAAAGATATAGAACTGCATATTTGGGGTTCGCAGTAGGGAGATATATCCATTAGCACAGTTGGGGAACTACTGTAGTGGAATTTCCCTCCGGGGTGATATTTTAAGATAGTTGGAGTCAGTAGGAAGAAATATCCCTAAGCGACATGGGGGTGATTATTTAATGATATTTTGGGGTACATTAGAGGAAGGATTATCCAGGTTAGACAGTTGGGGGTTATTATTATAATGATTTTT
Organism: Hymenochirus boettgeri; assembly: GCA_019447015.1. Taxonomy (NCBI): domain Eukaryota; kingdom Metazoa; phylum Chordata; class Amphibia; order Anura; family Pipidae; genus Hymenochirus; species Hymenochirus boettgeri. The sequence continues at coordinate 267,642 of JAACNH010000294.1, read as the reverse complement.
GTGGTGCATATAGAAGATATCCAAGTTAGAATACCAGTTGGATATTAGTTATTATAGTGATATTTGGGCTCAGTATTAAGATATTCAGTTAGACAATGTGGGGTAATTATTATATATTGGGGTACAGTAGGAACATATCCACTTAGACAGTTTTGGTGTTCGTTCTTTCTAAATACCCTTCTATTGGTGCGGTACAGCTTTGGAAGATATCCGATATTCGACATTTGGGGTGATTATTATAAATGGTATTTGGGAGTACATAGGAAGAGTCATACCAGTAACAAGTTTGTGTTTGATATTGGTGGTATCAATGTCACGATATTACTGAGGGTACGTGAGGAAGATATCCATTTATGCCACAGTTGTCTGGGGGATGATTATTATGGGAAGATATTTTGGGCGGGTGCAGTAGGAAGAATACCCAGTTATAGACAGATTGGGGGTTATTATGAGATGATTATATGTTGTCCGAGTTACAGGATTAGGGAAGAATGTTCTCAAGCTAGACAGATTTGGTGTGAATATACTATAATGCATAGTTTGGGTCGGTTATCCATGTCTGTACATGATTAGCCGTTAGGTACAAAAACTATAAAAACTGTTTGGACAGTTTTGGGGCTACTGTGCATTATTATATAGTGCATATTTGGGTGTACAATAGGCAATAATCCCAGTTAGAACATTTGTATGGTGGGGGGATGATTATTAATAATATTTTGGGGGAGCAGTAGGAAGATACCTGAAAGTTCGACAGCTTTGGGGTGATTTATTCTATAGAATTTGGGGTATCGTCGGAAGCTATCGCAGCTAGACCGTTGTGGTTATATTATAATGATATTTGCGGGGTACAGTAGCGACAGACATCCAGTTAGTACATTTCGGGGTGATTATTATAATATTTTTGGATGCATAGAAGATATCAGTTAAGTTGCGGTGCCTTATTCTAACACTGTGTTATATTTCCGGTGTACCCTAGTCCGTGAATTCTCATCACATTTTAGTAAAGGTGGTGACTTAGTATAAGAAGTGGAGGGACAAACCATAGGAATTCTATGGCAGCCAATCTAGACAATGTTGAAATTGATTAGTGAACATAAACATTGTGGGGTTGCATAGAGAACAGATAATCCTCCTATGGTAGACCTTTTTGGGGTTGTATGTACTATAATGTGATAATTTGTGGCTACAGGGTAGACATTAGTTGGAGGGGGTTAAAGATATTATTAATGTAGATTTGGGGTATACATGTAGGAGAAAACACAAAAGTTATTTTCCAGTTAGTAAAAAAAACATAAAAAAGACAAGTTGGCGGGATGAATTATTAAATGCACTAATTTGCAAGGTAGTGAAGCAGTACAATTGAGATAGGTCGATTGGCTAAAATAGTTAGCGAAACGCGTGTGGAGGTGGATAACTTATGAATATTTGGGGTGCAGTAGTTAGATGTCTAGTTAGACCAGTTTGGGTATTATAATTATGTCATATTTGGAGTACGTAGGAAATATCCAGTTTTCTAAAAAAAAAAACAAACATATAGACAGCGTGGGGTGATTATTATAAATTATATTGGGGGTAACAGTAGGCTGCAACACACACGATTGATCCATGTAGTGGAGCAGTTGCGGGTGTTATTATATAATATTTTGGGCGCATGTAGGAAGGACTCTCCAGGTTGACAGCCACTTGGGGTACACTATTAATAATGGATATTTGGGGTGCGTAAGGTTAGATGTGCCGCTAGCTTAGTACAGTTGGGAGGGGTGATTCGTATAATGATATTTGGGCGTGCAGGTAGGAAAAGATGATCCAGTTGACAGTTTGGGTGTGCATGTTATTATAATGGACCTATTTTTGGGGTCATAGTAAGGAGAGAAGGTCCCAGTTTGTTGGGGTGATTAAAATTTATATCATAATATTGGGGTTGCTGTAGAAGATATACAGTTAGAACAGTTTGGTTGTATTATACTATATCATCGATTTTTTTTTCGGGGTGTTCACTGCAGGAAGATAGCCATTTGACAGTTTGGGGTGATTAGAGTTTATATAATGATACGTTTATTGCGTTTCGCGGGGTGCAGCGAGGAAAATATCCAGTCTCGCACAGTTGGGGTGGCCGTCGGATTCTTATTGACACGGTTTGAGGTATTTGGGGGTGCAGAGAAAGAGATCCATTAGACAGTTGGGTGGTGCTTTCATTTAAATGATATTTGGGGTGGCAGTAGGAAGATTCCAATTAGAACAGATTGTGGTACGTGATATATATGAGAGTTAGGGGTGCAGTAAGGAAGTATCCTATTAACAGTCGGGGTGATTATTATATTCTCGATAATTTTTGGGTTGGGGTGCAGTGGAAAGAATGAATCCAGTTGTTCGACAGTTGGCTGTTATTATATAACGAGTTTAGGTTGGGGGTGCAGTAGGACGATTACACAGTATTGACATTTTGGGGTCGACTTATTATAAGATAATTGGGGGCTGCATGTTCCGAAGATAAATCCAGGTTAGGACATTTGGGTGTTTATTAACATGATATTTTGGGCGTCGCAATAGGAAGTGTCCCTCAGTCAAGACAGCTATCGGAGAAGTGAGTCATGTTTCTTGTTGAAGACATAAATTGGGGCACTATTTGTGTCGAAAGTACAGTCAGAGAGATATCCATTAGACTAGTTGGGAGTGTTTATTAAAATGATAATTTGGTGTTGCAGTAGGACGAATCCAGTTCTTAGACCGTTTGGGTGTTTATTAAAAATGATATTTGTGGGTGTCAGTAGGAAAGCTACCAGTAGACAGGTTGGCGTGGTTGCTTAAAATGATATTGGTTTGGGCAGTAGGAACTGTCCAGGTCATCCAGTTGGTGGTCCGGGAAGTGTATTTATTCCCCTGTTTGGCTTCCCGTCGGCACGCTCTCTCGCCCCATTATTCGCCACGTTGGTGTGTGTATTTAAATGATAGTTTTGCATGCAGTAGGAAGAATAATACCAGCTCTAGACAGTTTGGGTGATTTTTTTAACTGATATGTGGAGTACAATAGAAGAAATCCAGTAGAACATCACTATTGGTGGTGATTATTATATGATATTTGGGTACAGTAGCAGAATAACTTCCTCGTCTTCAGATCAGTTGGGGTTGATTATTTCAATGATTGTTTTGGGGTTGCCCGTAGAAGATAGACCAGATGATAAAGAACCTGGTGGTAACATGTAAGAGTAATACATGCTGCATATTTTGGGCTACAGTAAGTAAACTTAGATTTTCATCTTAAAGACAATTAAGGTTGTTACTTATTATCGCATTTATTTGGGGTGAAACCAAGTAGGAAATATATCCACTTAGAGAACAAGTTGACGGTGAATTATTATAACTGGTATAGTTTTGTTGGTCGCGGGTTTTACAGTAGGAGAAGATCATCACAGTCTAGACAGTGTGGGGGTAGAACTCTCTTACATAATGGTTTTGAGGATAAAACAGTTAGGAAGATAGCCACCTAACCGTTGTGGGGTGATTAGTTATTACTTGTTGAATAATTATGTCTGTGGTCTTGCAATACAGTACAGCAGGAAAGAGTAATCACATTTACGACCACAGTTAATGGGAGTGATTATTATACATGCGCCTACTTCTGGCGCAGGTAGTTCAGTATGTGATACGACATAATCCGAGCGAGACAGTTGGTCGGTTGATATTATAATGAATGTGGGGGGGTGCAGTAGGAAGATATCCAGCTGACATCTGAGGTGATTATTTAGTTAATATTTGGGTGGTTCAGTAAGGAAAGATAACTCCAGTGAGACAGTTGGAGGTATGTATTATAATGAATATTGTGGGCGTGAATAGGAGACTACCCATTTAGAGACGTCATGCTGGGGAGAGGTGATGATTATTATACCTGCTCTTTGGGGTACAGTAGGAAAATTCAAGTTAACGTTGGCGGTGCTTCTTATACTGATATTTGGGGTACAGTCATGACGAGATCCAGTAGAACCAGTTTATGGGGTAGGTAGTATCTATCAATATTTTGGGGGAGCATTAGCAATACCGAGTCAGCCAGCTTGAGGTGCTTCCTTCCTCGGCATATTTGGGGTCCCCGTCGCCGCTATCCCCTAAGCCATTGGGGGTGATTAAATATCCTGCTCTTTGGGGTACAGGCCTACGGGAAACATCCAGTATAGACACTAATGGCCTGTGATTCATACTAATCGATCATTTGGTGTACCTAGACAGATACCATTTGGACGTTTGGGAGGAATTATTTATTATAATCATCCTTGGGGGCAGTAGGGTGAGAAGAATTACCGAGTTGATCACACAGTGTTTGTGGACGATGATTATTATTAATTATATTTGGTGGTACAGTAGGATACGATATCAAGCTAGACCGTTGTGGGGTGAATTATTATAAACGCCACATAACTTTTGTGGTGGTTATACCAAACAGTAAGGAAGAAACGCTCAGTATACGAACAAGTTGGGGGTGAAATTATTATAATAATTTTTTGGGGTACACAGTAGGAAGATCACCTTTAGACCTTGGGGTCTTGTTATAGGCGCCGCTTTTGCGGTCCAACGTCGGCCTCTATCCCTTTAGACAGTTGCCAATGGAATTATTATCCTACCCTTTGGGGTGCAGGTAGGGCAGGGCAATCCGCGTGTAGGACAGTTGGGGGTACCCGGCATTTATCTCTACGGAGTTTTTGGGCTACAGTTCGCCAGTTTGGAGGTGATTATTATAATGATATATTTACGGTTAGCAGTCTGTATATATCCAGTTAAAACAGTTTGAGGGATTATATAATAAATTTATGGTCGGGGGTGCAGTAAGACAAGTAGATGCACCAGGTTAGACCAGTTGGGTTGATTATTATAATGAGATCTTTGAGGGTCAGGTAGAATATATCCAGTTAGTACAGTTGGTGATGTTATAGTTACGTAATTTGGGTGCAGTAGGCAAGATACCCAGTTTACCAAACAGTTCATCGGGGGGGGATGATTATTTAGTTCTATTATAAACATCAAATTTGGGGTGCATAAGGAGTATACCAAGTTTAAACAAGATTGGTTGGCATGGTCGATGAAATTTTACATAATATTTGGGGGTACATTAGGAAGATATCCAGGTTAGACAGTTTGGTGTATTATTTGTCTAATCCACACCTCATTACTACTGTGTGGTAGCAGTTCGGAAGATATTCCACTTAGCAGTTGGGGTCTTCATTAATTTTTAATAATATTCTGGTGTGTCGCCTAGGGAAAGAGATCTCCAATTAGACTCTTGGGGGGGATTCATTTTAATAATATTTGGGGGGTGCAGGTAGAAGAGATCCAGTTAGACAGTTGGGGTGATTTTTTTAAAATCATCTTGGGTACAGTATGAAGATATCCTAGATTAGAAGTCACCGTTGGGGTGGATAACTTTTAATACTCTTTGGGGTGCCGTAGGAAAGAGCCTGTTCTACTTTGGTGCTGGGGTCACTTGTATGTATCATAATATTTGTTGTGTTGCGGTACAGCACTAGAAGATATCCAGTTAGAAGACATTGGGGTGAAACTATTAATAATGAATTTGGGGTACATTAACGACCATATACCAGTAGACCAGTTGCGAGGACGTGTGATGTTATTTTTAATGTGGTACATTATAGGTACATGTGGTTGCGCATCCAATAATTCCACCTGTTATAGACAGTTAGCGGGGTGCTGTCTCTTTAATCCTATTTGGGGTGCCTGTCCTCCGAGTCAATCCCCTTCCCAGTTGGGTCGTGAATTACTTTAACTACTTTCGGGTCCATTCGGCCGCTCATCTGCAGGTTAGACAGTTGCGTGCCGTGTGCAACGTTCTATATGTTTAGTCTAGGTGGGGTGTACAAAGTAGGAAGAATAAATAACGGCTTACCGAATAGCAGTCCAACGACACTATGTTGGGGGTGATTATTTATAAGGATAGTTTGGTGGGTCTTTAGGCAAGAAGAAAGACAGCCAGTTACCGACAGTTGGGGGTGATGAATTTATAATATATGGGGGCACGTAGGAGATATCCGTTAGAACACTTACCGGGGTGAATTAATTTAAGAATAGTTGGGGGGGACCAGTAGAGAGATATCCAGGTTATACAGGTTGGGACACGTTCTTATGTTTTCCTCTCTTTTTGGGGGGTGGCCTTAGGAAATCTCCCGTTACCAGTTTGGGTGATTACAAATTTCAATATTTGGGGGCTACAGTATTAAGATCCTCCCGTTAGACAGTTGGGGTACATAATTTAAATATATGGGGTACAGTAGGAAGATATCCAGTTAGACAGTTGGGGTGTTCTTTTAATAATATTGGGGTGCATTAGGAAGATACTCCCGTTAGTGACACAGTTTGGCGTTGTATTAATTAAATATTTGGGGTTACATGTAGGAAGATCTCCAGTTAGAGAGCAGTTTGGGGTGAATAAACTGTTAATGAATATTTGGGTTACAGTAGCGATATATCCAGTTAGACTTGGGCGTGATTATTTTATAATATATTGGGTGCCATTAAGGAAGTATCCAGGTTAGACAGTTGGCGTGATGTAATTTAATATTTGGGGTAAACAAGTAGTAAGATTTCCCAGGTTAGACAGTGTGGGTGCGCCAATGACTAATTGTCTATTACATATTTGATCTGGGAGTACAGTAGGCAGATATCCGTTAGAAGACAAGTGGGGTGTTATTACTGAAAATGATTTTGGGGTGCAGTAGGAGAGTATCCAGTTAGACAGTCGCGGTGATGTATTATAAATGATATTTTGGTGAGTCACGTGAAGATGACCCAGTTAACAATGGAACAGGTTGGGGTATGGTCACTCAAATTATCATGATATCTGGGGTACAGTAGGAAGATGGGCAAGTGAGACTAGTTGGGGCTATGAACTTATTAGTCAATGATTGGGGTACATAGGAAGGAGTCCAGTTAAGACAGTTATCAGGGTTGTTGTGGGGGGATTATTATTATAAAGATGTGGGTTCGGGGATCATAGGGTAATATACCGA
>JAACNH010000294.1:239781-260408 GCA_019447015.1 Hymenochirus boettgeri | reverse complement strand
GATATCCAGTTAGACAGTTGGGGTGATTATTATAATAATATTTGGGGTGCATTAGGAAGATATCCAGTTAGACAGTTGGGGTGATTATTGAGCTGCAGGCTGGCACTGACAGGGTTAATGGAGCTGCAGGCTGGCACTGACAGGGTTAATGGAGCTGCAGGCTGGCATTGTGATTGCTTTGCTGTTGCTGTAGGAAGATATCCAGTTAGGACAGTTGGGGGGTTGATTATTATAATGATATTTGGGGCTGCAGTCAGTGTGTCTAGGTAGACAGTTGGGGTGATTATTATTATAATATTTGGGGGACACAGAGGAAGATATCCAGTAAATAGTTGGGGTTGCTTTATAATGATATTTGTGGTGCCAGAGTAGGTAGATGAGATAGTAGACAGTTGGGGGGATTAGTATTATAAATATTTAGGGTGCTGTAGAAAGATACCCAGTTAGGACGTTGGGTGATTGATTTTTATAAGGATATGTGGGGTTGTGTGCAGCGGTAGACGTCAGTTTTAGACTGTTGGGGTGATTATTATTATAATCTTTGGGGCGCAAGTAGGAAGTTTATCCGTTAGAAGTTGGGGTGATTATTATTATAGACTTTGGGGTTGCCGTAGGTAGCGTCTAGTTAGACAGTTGGGTGATTATTATAATGATATTTGGGGTGCAGTTAGGAAGATATCCAGGTAGACAGTTGGGGTGATTATTATACGATATTTGGGTGTACAGTAGGAAGAGGATCCAGTATTGTTGGGTGATTAGTATACTACTATTTGGGTGCTGTAGAAAAGATATACAGTAGAACGTTGGTGATTATTATAATGAGTTTGGGGTGCCAGCAGGAGATAGCCAAGTTAGACAGTTGGGTGATTATTATAATGATATTTGGGGTTGCAAGTAGGAAGATTATCCCCGTTAGCAGTTGTGGTGATTATTATCTGATATGGTGGGGGGTCTGCAGTAGGAGATATACAGTTAGATAGTTGGGGTGGTATAAAATGATATTGGGGTTGCAGTAGGAAGATGTCCAGTGCGGACAGTTGGGTGATTATTATAATGATATTGGGGTTTGCGTAGGAGAATCCAGTAGACAGTTGGGGGGTGATTATTATAATGATTTTGGGGTGCTCGTAGGAAGATACCAGTTAGACAGTTTGGTGTGATTATTATAATGAATTTTGGGGTGTGCAGTAGGAAGATATTCAGTTAGTAGACGTGGGGGGGTGATATTATAATGATATTGGGGTGCAGTAGGAAGATATCCAATTGACGTTGGGGGTTTGTTGTTTATTAAAATGATATTGGGGTGCAGGAGGAAGATGTCCAGTTAGCAGTTGGGTGCAGTGACATTTTAAGGAGATGGGAGTACAGTAGCGGAGATATCAGTTAGACCGTTGGGGTGTTTATTAATGATATTTGGGGTTGCAGTAGAAGGAGGACGATATCCAGTTAGACAGTTGGGGATTGTTTATTCAATGATATTTGGGGTGCAGTAGGAAGAATCAGTTAGACAGTGAGGGTGTTATAAAAGTGATATTGGCTGCAGTAGGAAGATGTCAGTTAGACAGTTGGGGTGTTATTAAAATGAATTGGAGCTACAGTAGGAAAGAGATCGAGTTAGTTAGACAGTTGCGTTGTTTATTAAAAGGATATTTGGGGATGCAGTAGGAGATATCCAGTGAGACATTGGGTGTGATTATTTGAATGATATTTGGGAGACCGTAGGAAGAGATCAGTAAGACAGTTGGGGGTGATTATTATAATGATATTGGGGGATTACAGTAGGAGATTCCAGTTTGAGACAGTTGGGGATGATTATTATTAATGTTTTTGGGGGTGCAGTGGAAGAGATCAAGTAACAGCTTGGTATGATTATTTAGTGATATTTGGCTACAGTCTTAAGATTATTCAGTTAGACAAATTGGGGGTAATTATTATAATATTTCGGGGATGACAGGAGGAAGATATCCTACTTAGACAGTTGGGGTGATTATTATAATGTCTTTGGGGTAAAGTAGAAGATATCAGTTAGGACATTGGGGTGATTATTATAATGGTATTGGGGTACAGTGGAAAGATATCCAGCTAGACAGTATGTCGCCGGTGTATTATATAATGATATTTGGGGGGTACAGTAGGAAGATATCCAGTTAGACAGTGGGGTGAATTATTATAATGAATTGGGGGGTGAAGTAGAAGATCCCAGTTAGACAGTTGGGTGGATTATTATAATGATATTGGGTGGTGGTACAGTGGAAAGATAGCCAGTTAGACAGTTGGGTGATTATTATAATGAATTTGGTGTACGTAGGAAGATAATCCAGTAGACAGTTTGGGGGGGTTATATTATCATATTGGGGAGCAGTAGGAAGATACGAGTTAGACACGTTGGGGTGATTATCTATAATGATATTTGGGGTATACGTAGGGAAGATATCCAGCTAGCCAGTTGGGGTGATATTATAAATGATATTTGGGTGTACAGTTAGGAAGACATCCAGTTAGACAGTTGGGGTTGATATTATAATAATTTTGGGAGTGCAGTAGTAGGAAGATATCAAGTTAGACAGTGAGGTGGTGATTATTATAATGGTATTTGGCGGTTTTTCTATATACAGTAGGAAGTATCCGTTAGACAGTTGGGGTGATTATTATAATATTTGAGGTACAGTAGGAATATATCCAGTTAGACAGTTGAAATGATTATATATAACATTTGGGGTGCTTGCAGTAGGAGAATCCAGTAGACAGTTGGGGTGATATTATAGGGATATTTGGCTACAGTTAGACAGTTGGGTGCTTATTATAATGATATTTGGGGTCAGTATGAAGATATCCAGTTAGACAGTGGGGGTATGATATTTATAAATATATTTGGGTGCAGTGGTGATGGTAGCTAGACAGTTGGGGGGGGGTGATTTTGGATTTTTGTTTTGATTTGGATTGGTGATTTTGTTTGATTTTTGTTGGTGATTTTGATATTTGTGTGTGGATTTGCTTGTTTTTGGATTTGTGTGATTGATTTTTGTTATGATTTTTTTATATGATGATTTTGATGTTTTGATTGATTTTGATGTTGTTTGATTGATTTTTTGTTTTTGTTTGATTTGCTTGATTTTGTGATTATTTTTGATTGATTTTGATGTGTTGTGATTGATTATTTGATTTTTGGTTGTTTTGTGTTTTGGTTTGTGTTTTTTTGATTTTTGATTTGATTTTGTTGTGATTTTGATGATGTTTGGATTGTGATTTTTTGTGCTTTGATTTGTTTGAGTTGTTGTGATTTGATTTGTTTTTTTGATTTTTGATTTGTATTGTTGGTTTGATTGATTATTTGATTTCTTGATTTGATTGATTTTGTTTTGTTGTGATTTGTGATTTTTTGATTTTTTTTGTGATTGTGATTTGTTTGATTGATGATTTTTCGATTTGAGTTGATTGAGGTGATTTTGCTGATTTTGTGATTTTTTGTGATTGTTGATTGATTTATTTTTGTTTGATTATAGTGTTGATTTTTTGTGTTTCTGGATTTTTGATGTTGATTTATTTTGGATGATTTTTTGGATATTGTTTGATTTGATTTGATTAGTTGGATTGTTGATATGATTGATTTGGATTTTGATTTCGAGATTGATGTTTGTTGAGTTGTGATTTGTTGGATTGATTGATTTTGATTATTGATTATTTTTTCTTTGATTTTTTGTGATTTGTGTTTGATTTTTTTGATTATTTTTTTGTTTGTGTGATTTTGTTGTTTTGATTTTGTGTTTATTTTTGTTGATTTGTGTTTTGATTTGGATTTGATTTTGATTGATTTTTAGGTGATTACGATGCTGTGATTCGTTTTGTTGGTTGATTTTTGATTTTGATATGTGTTGTTGATGTTGATTTGATTTTTGATATGTGATAATTTGATTATGTTGGTGAGTTTGTGTTGATTTTTTTGATTGGATGATTTTGATTTTGTGATATTGTGTTGTTTTGTTTTTGATTTGATGATGATTTTTGTGATGATTTTTGTTGTTTTGATTGATTTGATTGTGATTTGTTTTTGCTTTTTTTGATTGCTTATGTTTTTTGATGATTCTTTGATGATTATTATGTATTTGGGGGTGGCATAGTAGAGTCTAGTTAGACAGTTGGGTGATTATTATGTATTTTAGGAGAAGTAGGAATAATCCGTTAGGACAGTTGGGGTGATATTATAATATATTTGGGTACAGCTTAGGACGATATCAGTTAGGACAGTTGGGGGGTGGGATATTAGTATAATATTTGGGGCGCAAGTAGGGACGATATTTCCCGTTAGCCGTTGGGGGATTATTATAATGATATTGGGGTGCAGTAGGTAGATGTAGTTCGACCGTTGGGTGATTAGTATAATGATATTTGGGGTGCCAGAGAGATATCCAGTTAGACAGTTGGGGGTGATTATTATAATGAATGGGGGTACAGTAGGCCGATGTCCAGTTTGTTGGGGTGATTATTATAATAATATTTGGTGCTGTAGGAAGATATACAGGAGACAGTTGGGTGATTATTATAATGATTTTTGGGGTTGCAGCAGGAAGATTAGCGTTAGACAGTTGGGGTGATTCTAAATGAGAGTTGGGGTTGCAGTAGGAAGATATCAGTTAGACGTTGGGTTGAATTATAATGATATGAGGGTGTGTGCAGTAGGAAGATATCCAGTTAGACAGTTGGGGTGAGTCTTATAATGATATTTGGGGTTGCAGTAGGAAGATTATCAGTTAGACGTTGGGTTGTTTATTAAAATGAATTTGGGTGCAGTAGGAAGATGTCCAAGTGAGACGTTGGGGGGATAGTATTACTGATTATTTGGGGTGAAGTAGGAAAGATATCAGTTAGACAGTTGGGGTGATATTATTAATGATATTGGGGTGCGTAGTAGGAAGATATCCAGTTAGACAGTTTGGGTTGATTATTATAATGATTTTGGGTTGCAGTAGGAAAGATCCCGTTAGACAGTTGGGGTGATTATTATTAATAATATTTGGGTGCAGTAGGAAGAAGTCCAGTTAGAAGTGGGGGGTTTATTAAAATGATATTTGGGGAGTTTGCAGTAGGAAGATGTCCCAGTTAGACAGTTGGGGTGCTTCTTTAATGATATTGGGAGTACAGTAGGGAAGATATCAGTTAGAACGTTGGGGTGTTAGAAAATGATATTTGGGGTTGCGAGTAGGAAGATATCAGTTAGACAGTTGGGTGTTATAAAATGATATGTGTGGGTGCAGTAGGAAGATATCCCGTTAGACAGTTGGGGTGTTTCTTAAAATGATTTGGGTGCTGGTTTGCAGTAGGAAGATGTCTCGTTAGACAGTTGGGGTGTTTCTTAATGAATTGGAGTTAAGTAGAAGATATCCAGTTAGACGTTGGGTGTTTATTTAAAATGATATTTGGCGGCAGTAGGAGATTATCAGTTAGACAGTTGGGGTGATATTTTACGGATATTTGGAGTAAGGAAGTAGGAAGATATCCAGGAAGACAGTTGGGGTGATTATTATAATGATATTTTGGGGGGGGTACCGTAGGAAGATTCTCCAGTTAGACAGTTGGGGTGATTTTATAATGATTTTGGGTGCAGTAGAAGATATCCAGTTAGACAGTTGGTATGATATTATAGTGATATTTGGGCTACCGTCTTAGAGCTAATTTCAGATAGACAATTGGGGTATGATTATACTATTGGGGTACAGTTCGGAAGATATCCCTTCGACAGGTGCCGGGTGATTATTATAATGATATTTGGGGTACTAGTAGGAAGATATCCGTTAGACAGTTGGGGGTGATTATTATAATGGTTTGGGGGTTACGTAGGAAAGATATCCAGCTAGACAGTTGTGGTGCTTATTATAAGAATTTGGGGTACAGTAGGGAAGATATCCAGTTAGACAGTTGGAGGTTGATTATTATAATGGTAGATTTGGGGGACAGTAGGAAGATACCAGCTAGCAGTTGTGTGATTATAGAATGATAGTTGGGGTGCAGTATGCAGTATCCAGCTAGGACAGTGGAGGTGATTATATATATGATATTTGGGGTGCAGTAGGAAGTAGATATCCAGTTAGGGACAGTTGGAGGGGATTAGATAATGATTTTGGGGTGAAGTAGGAAGCTACCCAGTTAGCCCGTTGGGGTGATTATTATACTGATATTTGGGGTTTACAGTAGGAAGATGTAAAGTTAGACAGTTGGGGGTGATTATTTAATGATATTGGGGACAAGTAGGAAGCATATATCCGTTAGACAGTGGGGGGATTAGTATTATAATATTTGGGGAGCAGTATGGAGATACCGAGTTAGACAGTAGTTAGACCAGTTGGGGTGAGGTGATTATTATAATGATATTGGGGTACAGTAGGAAGTAATTCCAGCTAGGACGTGGGGTGGTGATCTTATAATGATATTGGGGTACAGTAGGAGACATCCCAGTTCGAAGTGGGGGGTATGGTGATGATTAGAAATGATATTGTGTACAGTAGGAAGATATCCAGTTAGCAGTTGGGGGGATTATTATTATAATATTTGGGGAGCAGCAGTAGGAAGATACCGAGTATTAGACAGTGGGGTGATTATTATATGATAGTTGGGGTTTTACAGTAGGAAGAGATCAGCTAGACAGTTGGGGGGATTGGGTGATTATTCTAATGATATTTGGGGTACAGTAGGAAGACCTCAGTAGACAGTTGGGGTGAGTATTATAATAATTTTGGGGTCAGTAGGAGAGATATCCCGTTAGACAGGTGGGGGTGATTTATAATATTTGAGTACAGTAGGAATATATTTCAGTTAGACGTTGAAATTGATTCTATAATAACCTTTGGGCGGTTGCAGTAGGAAATCCACTGAGACCAGTTGGGGTGCTTATATAGTGATATTTGGGCTACAGTTAGGACAGTTGGGGTGATTATTATAATTGATATTTGGGGTTACAGTAGGAGATATCCAGTTAGGACCGTTGCGGGGGATTATTTATTAATAATAGTTGGGGTGTGCAGGTAGGAAGATACCAGTTAGACAGTTGGGATGGGGTGATTTTATAATTGATATTGGGGTGCAGTAGGAAGATATCCAGGAGACAGTTGGGTGTTATTATTAATAATATTTGGGGTCAGTAGGAAGATACCCAGTAGACAGTTGGGGTGATTATTATAATGATATTGGGGTGCAGTAGGAAGATATACCGTTAGACCGTTGTGGTGATTAATTAATATTTGGGGGTACATTAGGAAGATATCCAGTTGACAGTGTGGGGTTGATTATTTTAAGCATATTGGGGTAACAGTAGGAAGAATCCAGTTAGACAGTGGGGGTTGAGAAATTTATAATATTTGGGGTGCAGTAGGAAGAGATCCAATTAGACAGTTGGGGGGGGATTATTTAATAATATTTGGGGTGCAGTAGGAAGGCATCCAGTTAGGCAGTTGGGTGATTAGTTAATCATATTTGGGGTACAGGAGGAAAGATCTCCCGGAGACGTGGGTGATAAATTTAATAATATGTGGGGGCAGTAGGAAGAGATCCCAATTAGGACCGTTGGGGGGGGATTATTATAATTATTGGGGTACAGTAGGGAAGATATAACAGTTAGACGTTGGGGTGATATTATAATTGATATTTGGGGGTACAGTAGGACGATATCCGTAGACAGTTGGGGTGATTATTAATGATATAGGGTTAAGTACGCCATGATATCCGTCAGGGACAGTTAGGGGGGGATTAGTTTAATAACTTTTGGGGTGCAGTAGGAAGATATCCCAAGTAGGACAGTTGGGGTGCTTAAGTTAATATTTGGGGGGTACATAGGAAGGATATCCAGTTAGCATTGGAGGTGTATTTTAATCATATTGGGGTCAGTAGGAAGATATCCAGTTAGACAGTTGGGGTGATTATTATAATGATATTGGGGTTGGAATTAGGACAGATATCCAGTAGACAGTTGGGTGAGGATCTAATTTAATATTGGGGGGCAGTAGGAGATATCCAGTTAGGAAGTTGGGGTGATAAATTTAATAATATTTGGGGACAGTAGGAAGATATACAGTTGACATTGGGTGATTATTTTAATAATATTTGGGGTGCATAGGAAGATATTCAAGTTAGACAGTTGGGTGATTAATTTAATATTTGGGTACAGTAAAAAAAAAACCCCCCATAGGAAGATATCCAGTAGTTGAGACAGTTGGGGTTGATAAATTTAATAATATGTGGGGTACAGTGGGAAGATATCCAGTTAGACAGTTGGGGTGATTATTTAATAATATTGGGTGCATTAGGAAGATATCCAGTTAGACAGTGGCGTGAGTACTTAATATTTGGGTACATAGGAAGAATATCCAGTTTAGAAGTTGGGGGGGTGATAAATGTATAATATTTGGGGTACAGTAGGAAGTATCCAGTTAGACAGTTGGTGGTGATGCTTTTATAAATATTTGGGGTGGCATTAGGAAGAGCTCCAGTTAGACCAGTTGGCGTGATTAATTTTATATTTGGGGTACAGAGAGAGCTACAATTGACAGTTGGGGTGATTATTTTAATAATATTTTTGGGGTGCCTAGAAAGATATCCAGTTAGACCAGTGGGTGATTATATAATGATATTTAGGGTAACAGTAGGAAGAATCCAGTTAGACAGTTGGCGGTGATTATTTATAATGATATTTTGGGGTACCAGTAGGACGATATCCAGTTAGACAGTGGGGTGATTATTTTAATAATATTTTGGGTGCAAGTAGGAAGATATTCCAGTTAAGACAGTTGGTGGATTATTTATAAAAGATTTGGGGTGCAGTAGGAAGTATCCAGTTAGGACAGTTGGGTTGATTATTATAATAAATTGGGTGCAGTTAGGAAGAGTCGGAAGATATCCAGTTAGACAGTGGGGTTGATTATTATAATAATATTTGGGTAAGTAGGACGATATCCAGTTAGACAGTGGGTATTATGTTAATAATATTGGGGGTGGCAGTAGGAAGATATCCAGTTAGACAGTTGGGGTGAGTATTATAATTGTATTTAGGGTACAGTAGGAAAGATTATCCAGTTAGGACAGTTGGGTGATATTATAATGATATTTGGAGGTAAATTGGAAGAGATATTCCAGTAGACGTTTGGGTGATGATTTTAATAATATTGGGGTTACCGTAGGAAGATATTAGTTAGAAGTTGGGGTGATTATTATAATGAGATTTGGGGGTACAGTAGGATGATATCCAGTTAGACAGTTGGGGTGATTATTATAATGATATTTAGGGTACAGTAGCATGATATCCGTTAGGACCGTTAGGGGGTTGATGATTATAATGATATTTGGGGTTTCAGTAGGAAGATATCAGTGAGACAGTTGGGGGATTTTATAATAATAGTTTGGGGTACAGTAGGAGATTATCCAGTTAGGGAACAGGTGGGGGTGAATTATTATAATGATATTTGGGGGTACAGTGGAAGATATCCAGTTAGACAGTTGGGGTGGAAATTATTTAATAATATTTGGGGTACAGTTGGAATATATCCAGTTAACAGTTGGGGGTGATTATTATAATAATATTTGGGGTACAGTTGGAAGATATCCAGTTAGACAGTTGGGGGTGATTATTATAATAATTATTGTGGTTGCAGTAGGAAGATATCCAATTAGACAGTTGGGGGGATTATTTTAATAATATTTGGGGTGCAGTAGGAAGATATCCAGTTCGACAGTTGGGGTGATTATTTTAATAATATTTGGGTACAGTAGGAAGCTATCAGTTAGACAGTTGGCGGTGATTATTTTAAAATATTTGGGGGCGTAGAAGATATCCAGAAGACCGTTGGGGGGTGGGTGAGTATTTTAATCATATTTGGGGTGAAGTAGAAAGATATCCAGTAAGGACAGTTGGGTGATGACTTTTAAAATATTTGGGGTTACAGTAGAAGATATCCAGTTAGACGTTGGGGGGATTATTTAAAAATTTGGGGGGTGCAGTTAGGAAGATATCCAGTAAGGAAGTTGGGGTGATTATTATAATGTATTTGGGGTTGCGTGGGCAGATTATCCAGTTAGGGACAGTTGCGGTGATTATTATACTGATATTGGGGTGCAGTAGGGAGCATCCAGTTAGAAGTTGGGGTGATTATTATATGATTTGGGGGTGCAGTAGGGAGATAGCCAGTTAGGCAGTTGGGGGTTGAGTATTATAAATATTTGGGGGGTTAAAGTAGGGCAGATATCCAGGTTAGACAGTTTGGGGGATTATTATCATAAAATATTTGGGGTGCAGTACCGAAGATATCCAAGTTAGACGTTGGGGTGATATTATAATGATATTTGGGGAGGTTACAGTAGGAAGATATCCAGGTAGACAGTTGGGCGGTGATTATTAAATGATATTGGGGGCAGTAGGTTGAATGGATAGTTGGGGGACAGTTGGGGTGATTATTCTAATTGATATGTGGGGCGCAGTAGAGTAGGTAGTGTCTAGTTAGACAGTTGGGGTGATTATTATTCATATATTAGGGTCACAGTAGGAAGATATCTAGTTGACAGTGGGGGTTAGTTATATAAATGATATGTGGGGTACAGTAGGAAGATATCCAGTTAGACAGTTGGGGTGATTATTATAATGCTATCTGGGGTTTACAGTAGGAAGATATCCAGTTGCCAGTTGGGGTGATATGATAAGAATATTTGGGGTACATGAAGATACAGTTAGGACAGTTGGGGGTGATATTATAAGATATTTGGGGGTGCAGTAGGGGAGATATCCAGTGAAGTACAGTTGGGTGGTGATTATTATAATGATTATTTGGGGTGCAGTAGAAGTATCAAGTTAGACAGTTGGGGGGTGTATATAATTATATTTTGGGGGGCAGTGGAGGATATCCAGTTAGACAGTGGGGTGAATTATAATGGATATTTAGGGGTGCAAGTAAGGAAGATGTTCCAGTTAGACAGTTGGGGTGATTAATTATTATAATTGATATTTGGGGTTAAGTAGGAAGAACCAGTTAGACAGTTGGGTTGGGTGATATTATAATGATATTTGGGGTACAGTAGGAAGATACCGTTACGCCAGTGGGGTGATTATTATAATGATATTGGTGCGATGTACAGTAGGAAGATATCCAGTTAGACAGTTGGGTGATTATATATGTATTTGGGGTAGCATTGAGAAGATATCCAGTTTAGACCGTTGGGTGATTATTATAATGATATTTGGGTGTTGCAGTGAGGACGATTACCAGTGTAGACAGTTGGTGATTATTATAATAATATTGGGTACAGTAGGAAGATTCCATTACAGGGCTGATGAATATATTGGGAGCGAGTCCCTTGACGTGGGGTGATGATTATATGATATTTGGGGTGGCAGTAGGAAGATGATCCAGTTAGACAGTTGGGGTGTGATATTATAAGATATTTGGGGTACATAGGCGAATACAGTTGGGACCAGTGGGGTTGGATTATTATAATGATATTGGGGACTGCAGTAGGGAAGATATCCAGTTGACACGGTGGGTGAGTTGATTATATAATGATTTGGGGTTGTTACAGTAGGAAGATGTCCCAGTTAGACAGTTGGTGGTGATATTATAATGATCTTGGGGACCAGTAGGAAGATATCCGTTTTAAGAGTTGGGGTGATTAATTATAATGATATTGGGGGGTACAGTAGGAAAGATAATCCAGTTAGACAGTTGGGGTGATTATTTATTAATGATCTTTGGGGTTGCAGTAGGAAAGATATCCAGTTAGACAGTTGGGGGGTGATTATATAATGATATTTGGGTTGCAGTAGGAAGATGTCCAGTTAGACCGTTGGGGTGATTATTAATGATTTGGGGTGCAGTAGGAGGAAGTACCCAGTTAGACAGTTGGGGGGTTATATAATATATTTAGAGGTACAGTAGCGGAAGATATCAAGTTGGACAGTGTGGGGTGAGTATTATATGTATAGTGGGGGCAGTAGGAGATACCCAGTAGACAGTTGGGTGGTGACTTATAATGATATTTGGGGGTGCAGTAGGCACGATATACAGTTAGACAGTTGGGCGTGTTATTTATATGATATTTGGGACATTAGGGAAATATCCAGTTAGACAGATTGCGGTTGTATTATAATGATATTTGGCGGTGCAGTAGTGGAAGAGATTCCAGTTAGACAGTTGGTGTGTGATATTATACTAAATTGGGTACAGTAGGAAGAGATCAACAGTTAGACAGTTGTGTGAGTGATTTAATGATATTTGGGGTACAGTAGGAAGCTATCCCAGTTAGACAGTTGGTGGGGTGAATATTACATGATATTTGGGGTACAGTAGGAAGATATACAGTTTAGACAGTTGGGTGATTATTTATCATAATATTTGGGTGCAGAGGGAAGATATCCAGGTTAGACAGTTGGGATGATTATTATAATAATTTGGGGGTACATTAGGAAGATATCCCGTTTAGGACAGTTTGGTGGGTTGTATTTATATGATATTTGGGGTTCAGTGGAAGATATTCAGTTAGACAGTTGGGTTGATATTATAATAATATTGGGGTACGTAGAAAAGATATCCAGTTAGACAGTTGGGTTGATTATTTATATGATATTTTGGGGTGCGTGGGAAGCGATACCAGGGTAGACAGTTGGGGGGATTTATTTAATGATATTTAGGGTACAGTAGGAAGATATCCAGTTAGACAGTTGGGATGATTATTATAATGATATTTGTGGTGCAGTAAGAAGATATCCAGCTAGACATTTGTGGGTGATTAATATAATATGTGGGGTGCAGGTAACAAGATTGGGGTCCCATTAATGTTGTATTGAGGGGCTGTAATAATGCTAGTGGGTAAATGTGAATGTATCAGTGGGTGTTGGACCATAAAAGTTGAAGGGTGGGGTGGTGGTTGCGGGGTTCAGTATTCATGATTTGGTTATACATGTGGGGTCCCCCCATCCTCAGTGACCCGATTTAGTTCCCAGAGGGTGTGGAGCAGTAGGAGTCAGGCACTGACAGTAGTGCGGATGATATTGGGAAGGGATAGGGCAGCGCAGTGGCACAAGGGTATGAGGCTGAACGGCTGGCACTGATGGGTAATCGGACTCAGGCTGAGTGACAGGGTAAGGAGCTCAGGCTGGCACTGAAGGGTTGTATGGAGCTGCAGGTGGCAACTGCATAATGGGTCCGGGCCGTACAGGTAGGAGCTGCAGGCTGGACACGTGACAGGGTAGAAGGGAGCTGCAAGGCTGCGTGCGTAGGGACAGGTGGGCACTACGGGTTAATGAGAGATGCAGGATGGCAACTGACAGGGTTAATGGAGTGCAGGCTGCCATGACAAGGGTTAATGGAGTGCAGGATGGCACTGACAGGGTTAAGAGCTGCAGGCGGCACTGCCAGGGTTAATGGAGCTGCAGGCTGGGCACGACAGGGTTAATGGAGCTGCAGGCTGGCATGACAGGGGTAATGGTAGCTGAGGCTGGCAGATGACAGGGGTTAAGTGAGATCGCAGGCTGGCATTGACAGGGTTAAGGGAGCTGCAGGCTAGCACTGACAGGGTTAATGGAGCTGCAGGCTGGCACTGACAGGGTTAATGGAGCTGCAGGCTGGCAGTGACAGGGTTAAGGGAGCTGCAGGCTGGCACTGCCCCTTTAAGTGCAGGGTGGGGAGGGGCTCAGGGATCTGCAGTCCTGGTGTTGGGTGGGGGATTCTCCATGTCAGTCCGGACAGGGACCCCCGAGTGAAGCTGCTTTGCTCAGGGGTAAGAGGGGCCCCTCCAGGCAGAGGGAAGGGGCCACAGCGGGGAGGGGAGGGGCCAATCACTGCAGGAGGAGACAGACAATAGAACCACAGCAGCAGCACATACACAGGGAGAGAATGGCGGATCGGAGCCTGGACAGCGCGTCCCTCCCGCTGGAAGTCAGAGCCAGACTGGCGGAGCTGGAGCTGGAGCTGTCAGAAGGTAAATGGCATGGAAGGATGTTGCGAGTTGTAGTTCAATCACAGTGTGGGTGACAACATGTTCTGGGGGAGGGGGTTGGTTAACCCTTTAAATGCCAGGGCTGGCTGATTAACCCTTAGTTGTCACCTGGGCAGGGGCTCTCCAGCAGTGCAGGGGTTAAATCATGGCTGACCCCCAGGGGCCACAGGACCTTGAAAGCCAAGAGCATCATGGGTATTGTGAGTGAGGGTTTAACCCGTAATGTAATAAAATTAACCCATGGTGTGCTGGAGGTGGGTAATGGAATGGGTTTAACCCATGGTGTGCTGGAGGTGGGTAATGTGATTATTATAATGATATTTGGTGGGTACAGTAGGAAGATACCAGTTCGCAGTTGGGGTGATTATTATAATGATATTGGGTGCAGCAGTAGGCAAGATATCCAGTAGCAGTTGGGGTGATTATTATAATGTGATTTGGGGTGACAGAGGAAGATATCCAGTTTAGACAGTTGGGTGATTATTATAATGATATTTGGGGTGCAGTAGGAGATTACCCAGTTAGACAGTGGGGGTGATTATTATAATATAATATTGGGGTACAGTAGGAAGATCCAGTTAGATGGGCGAGATATGATTTGGGTGAGTGGAAGAACGTTCCAGGTTATTATAGATATTTGGGTACATAGGAAGAATCCAGTTAGACAGTTGGTGGTGATTATTATAATGATATTTGGGGGTACAGTAGGCAGATATCAGTTGAACAGTGGGGGTTGGGATTATTATAATGATATTTGGGGCACTGCAGTGGGTAAGAATCCAGTTAGACACGTTGGGTGATGGTTATTATATAATAATTTGGGGTTTGTAGCAGTAGGGAAGATGATCCAGTTAGACAGTTGGGGTGAGTTATTATAATGATCTAGTGGGGGACAGTAGGAAGATACCTAGTTAGCAGTTGGGGTTGATTAATTATAATGATAGTTGGGGGGTACAGTTAGGAAAGATAACAGTTGACAGTGTGGGGTGATTATTTATAATGATTTTGGGGTGCAGTAGGAGAGATATCCAGTTAGACAGTTGGGGGTGATTATAAATGATATTTGGTGTTGCAGTAGGAAGATGCCCAGTTAGACGTTGGGGTTGATTATTTAATGAGTTGGGTGAAGTAGGAGAGATACCCAGTTAGACAGTTGGGGGTGATTATATAATAATATTTAGGTACGTGGGAAGACTATCCAAGTTAGGACAGTTGGGGTGGTATTATTAATGTATGTGGGGGCAGTAGGAAGATACCCAGTTAGACAGTTGGGTGATGACTTATAATGATATTTGGGGGGTGCAGTAGGCAGATACAGGTAGACAGTTGGGCGTGTTATTTATAAATGATATTTGGGACATTAGGGAAGATATCCAGTTAGACAGATTGAGTGTTAGTATATAATGATATTTGGGGTGCAGTGTGGAAGAGTATCCAGTTAGACAGTTGGGGTGGTTTGATATTATAATTAATATTGGGTACAGTAGGAAGATGATCCAGTTAGACAGTTGTGTGAATTTAATGATATTGGGGTGAAGTAGGAAGTATCACCAGTTAGACAGTTTGGGGTGATATTATCAATGATATTTGGTGGTACAGTAGGAGTATACAGTTAGACAGTTGGGTGATTATTTCAATAATATTTGGGGTTGCAGAGGGAAGATATCCAGGTTAGACAGTGGGATGATTATTATAATAATTTGGGGACATTAGGAAGATAGTCCCAGTTTAGGACAGTTGTGGTGGGTGTGCTTTATAATGTATTTGGGGTTCGTGTGAAGATATTCAGTTAGACAGTTGGGTTGATTATTATAATAATATTGGGGTACGTGAAAAGATAATCCAGTTAGACAGTTGGGTTGATTATTTATAATGATTTTTGGGGTTGCACGTGGGAAGGATCCAGGGTAGACAGTTGGGGGATTTATTTAATGATATTTAGGGTACAGTAGGAAGATATCGTTAGACAGTGGGATGATTATTATAATGAATTTGTGGTGCAGAGAGAAGATATTCCAAGCTAGAATTTGTGGGGGTGATAATATAAATATGTGGGGTGCAGGTAAAGATTGGGGTCCCACGTAATGTGTATATGGAGGGCTGTAATATGCTAGTGGGTTAAATGTGAATGTATCAGTGGGTGTTGGACCCATAAAGTTGAAGGGTGGGGTGGTGGTTGGGGGTTTTCAGTATCACTGATTTGGTTATATGTGGGTGTCCCCCACTCCTCAGTGACCCCGGTTTAGTCCAAGTGGATGCTGGCATGCGGTTAGGGCGCGCACTGACAGGGAGCTGGGGGCATGGACAGGGAGGGACTGCAGGGCACAGGTTGACTGAACGGGGCTATAGTAGGAGCTGCATTGCGGATTGACAGGGATAAGGGAGCTGCAGGCTGGCACTGAAGGGTATGGAGCCTGCAGGTGGCAGCACGTAATGGGGCTGGATACAGGGTTAGGAGCTGCAGCGCTGGACAGCTGACAGGGAAGGGAGCTGCAGGCTGGCAGTGACAGGGTTAATGGAGAGCAGGACTGGCAACTGACAGGGTTAATGGAGTGCAGGCTGGCACTGACAAGGGTTAATGGAGCTGCAGGCTGCTATGACAGGGTTAAGGGAGTGCAGGTGGCACGTGACAGGGTATGAGCGAGGCTGGCAGCGCAGGTAATGATAGGCGGGACAGGTAGCTGAGCTGGCTGCAGGGGTTAATGCGGAGTGCATGGCGGTAAGGGGCTGGTAGCACTGACAGGGTTTACTGGAGTGCAGGCTGGCACTGACAGGGTTAATGGAGCTGCAGGCTGGCAGGAACAGGGTTAAGGGAGATGCAGGCTGCACTGCCCTTTAAGTGCAGGGTGGGGAGGGTTCGGGATACTGCAGTCCTGGTGTGTTGGGTTGGGGGGATTCTCATGTCAGTCCGGACAGGGACCCCGAGTGAAGCTTGCTTTGCTAGGCGGGTAGAGGGGGCCCTAAGGCCAGAGGAGAAGGGGCCACAGCGGGGAGGGGGAGGGGGCCAATCACTGCAGGAGGAGGACAGACCACATAGAACCACAGACAGCAGCACATACAAAGGAGGAGAATGGCGGATCGGAGCCGGACAGCGCGACGTCCCTCCCGAGGGAAGTCAGAGCCGACTGGGAGCGGAGCTGGAGCTGTCAGAAGTAAATGGCATGGGAAGGATTGTTGCGAGGGTAGTTCAATCACGTGTGGGGTGACAACATGTTCTGGGGGGGGGGGTTGGTTAACACCTTTAAAGTGCCAGGGCTGGTGTTAACCCTTAGTTGTCACCTGGGCAGGGGCTATTCCAGCGTGCAGGGGTTAAATCATGCTGACCCCAGAGGGTCCACAGGACCTTGAAAGCCAAGAGCATCATGGGTATTGTGAGTGAGGGTTTAACCCATGGTATGCTGGAGGTGGGTAAATGCAATAGGGTTAACCCATTATGTGCTGGAGGTGGGTAATGGAATGGGTTTAACCTATGGTGTGCTGGAGGTGTGTAATGTAATAGGGTTAACCCATGGTGTCCTGGAGGTGGGTAATGTAATAAGGTTAACCCATGGTGTGCTGGAGGTGGGTAATAGAATGGGTTTAACCCATGGTGTGCTGGAGGTGGGTAATTTAATAGGGTTAACCCATGGTGTGCTGGAGGTGGGTAATGTAATAAAATTAACCCATGGTGTGCTGGAGGTGGGTAATGGAATGGGTTTAACCCATGGTGTGCTGGAGGTGGGTAATTTAATATGGTTAACCCATGGTGTGCTGGGGTGGGTAATGGAATGGGTTTAACCCATGGTGTGCTGGAGGTGGGTAATAGAATGGGTTTAACCCATGGTGTGCTGGAGGTGGGTAATTGAATGGGTTTAACCCATGGTGTTCTGGAGGTGGGTAATGGAATGGGTTTAACCCATGGTGTGCTGGAGGTGGGTAATGGAATGGGTTTAACCCATGGTGTTGTGGAGGTGGGTAATGGAATGGGTTTAACCCTTGGTGTGCTGTAGGGGTTTGATGTCTCCCATGGCAGCTCCCTGATTTTAGTCTCTTTGTGCTTCAAGGGCGGCTTATTGAGTATTTACTGCATCTGGGCTGATGGGATTGTGGAAAGGCACAGATGTATCTGTTGCAGGGTTGACTTGCCCATTACAGGGGCATCCATGATATTCGCCATCACTTCACCCAGAATCCTCTGCTGGATTGTCAGTTAGTGTGGGGATGGTCCTTTAACCAGGGGGAGGATGAGGATGATCTGCAGTCTCCTTGCTAGTGTGAAGAAGTCAACTCTGATTGTCACATAATACTGTGTGTTTATCACTGATTGTCATATAATACTGTGTGTTAGTCAGGGATTGTCATATAATACTGTGTGTGCTACTGATTGTCACATGATACTGTGTGTGTTACTGATTGTCACATAATACTGTGTGTGTTACTGATTGTCATGTAATAATACTGTGTGTGTGTGTTACTGATTGTCATGTAATAATAATGGTGGGGTGTTACTGATTGTCATGTAATAATACTGTGTATGTGTGTTACTGATTGTCATATACTACTGTGAGTGTCAGGGATTGTCATGTAATGTGTGTATCAGTAATTGTCTAATAAAATTCTGTAAGTGCATAACTGTGTATGTGTATATGTGATTGTGATACAGTGCTGTGTGTTTGCGTTGATTTGTATATATGATCAAGTATGATTTAATGCTGCATGTGTATCCATGATTGTCTAACCATGTGTCTTTTTGTGTGTACAGTGATTGTGGTCCAATACTGTGTGCTTTAATGTTTACAGTGATTATGATACAATACCATATATGTGTGATTGTAATACATTAGTGTATGTACAGTGATTGTGATACAATATTGTGTATGTGTGTGTAAAGTGATTGCGATACAATACTGTGTGTGTTCAGTGATTGCTATCCAATACTATCTGTGTACAGTGTTTCTGATACAATAATGTGTGTGCACAGTGATTCTGACACAATACTGTGTGTACAGTGGTTTTGATACAAAACTGTGAGTGTGTTCAGTGATTCTGATACAATACTGTGTGTATAGGGATTCTGACACAATACTGTGTGTATAGGGATTCTGATACAATACTGTGTGTATAGGGATTCTGATACAATACTGTGTGTACAGTGATTCTGATACAATACTGTGTGTACAGTAATTCTGATACAATACTGTGTGTATAGGGATTCTGACACAATGCTGTGTGTATAGGGATTCTGATACAATACTGTGTGTACAGTGATTCTGATACAATACTGTGTGTACAGTAATTCTGATACAATACTGTGTGTATAGGGATTCTGACACAATACTGTGTGTATAGGGATTCTGATACAATACTGTGTGTACAGTGATTCTGATACAATACTGTGTGTACAGTGATTCTGATACACTACTGTGTGTACAGTGATTCTGATACAATACTGTGTGTACAGTGATTCTGATACACTACTGTGTGTACAGTGATTCTGATACACTACTGTGTGTACAGTGATTCTCTGATACACTACTGTGTGTACAGTGATTCTCTGATACACTACTGTGCAGTGTGAGATGTGTCTGTCCCTTTCAATGGGATTAGTCTAGTAGATGTGTATGTCCCTATCAATGGAGTTAGGTCTAGTAGATGTATCTGTATGCCCTATCAATGGAGTATGTCTAGTCGATGGTCTGTCCCTATCAATGGGAGTTATGTCCGTAGAGTGTCGTCCATCAATGGGAGTATGTATAGTAGAGGTGTCTGTCCCTATCAATGGGAGTATGCTAGTAGATGTGTCATGTACATATGCAATGGGAGTTATGTCTAGTAGAGGTGTCTATACCATTCAATGGGAGTTATGTCTCGTCGATGTGTCTGTCTTATCAATGGGAGTTATGGTCTAGTAGATGTGTATGTCCATATCAATGAGGAGTTATGTCTAGGAGATGTGGCTGTCCTACAATGGGAGTTTATGTTCTCGTAGATGTGGCTGTCCCGATCAATGGGAGTTCTGCCTAGTAGATGGTCGTCCTTAGTCAATGGGAGTTAGTCTAGTAGATGTGTCTGTCTGTCCCTATCAATGGGAGTTATGGAAGTAGAATGTGTCGTCTGTCCCTATCAATGGGAGTTATGTCTAGTAGAGTGCTGTCTGTCCCTATCAATGGGAGTTATGCCCTAGTAGATGTGTCTGTTGTCCCTTTCACTGGGAGTTATGTCTACGATGGTCTGTCCCTATCAATGGGTTATGATCTAGTAGATGTGCTGTCTGTCCACTATCAATGGGGTTATGTCTAGTAGAGGTGTCGGTCTGTCCCTATCAATGGGAGTTAGCCTAGTAGATGTGTCTGTCCTTATCAATGGAGTTATGTCTAGTAGAGTGTCTGTCCCATCAATGGGAGTTATGTTTAGTAGATAGTCTGTCTGGTCCCTATCAATGGGAGTTATGTATAGTAGGATGTGTTCTGTCCTATAAATGGGGAGTTATGTGCTAGTAGATGTCGTCGTCTGTCCCTATCCAATGGGAGTTATGTCTCGTAGAATGGGGTCTGCTGTCCCTATCAATGGGAGTTATGTCTAGTAGATTGTGTCGGTATGTCCCTATCAATGGGAGTTATGCCTAGTAGAATGTGTTGTTGTCACTATCAAGGGAGTTATGTCTAGTAGAGTGTCTGTCTGTA